>JAZHYW010064990.1:0-12930 GCA_037355805.1 Ixodes ricinus | reverse complement strand
CCGACATTTATGCTGTGAGAAGCAATTAAAGTGTGATTTTTCACAAATCTTGGCACCGCAACACTTCTACCCTTTTATTATCCGGAAAAATAAATGACACGGGTCATTTACTGAAGCACCCTAGCGAGCACCCTGAAGCTCTCATTCTGTTCACTTATTTTTGTTTTTACTTGTCACTGTCCTTCAGGATATTTGTGTTTTCAACGGGCACAGTTGTCAGCATCTTTTCTCCGCATATGTTTTCTTTGTCTTGCCGCTGTCTTCAACAAATAAAAAATAAAGTATATAAAGAAAACAGGTCTCACTTTGAAAATTTAGAACAGGCGACGTATATAGTGTTTCTTTCGCTCTAATGCCACTCGAAAATAACCGAGCGAGCGCAGCCTATCTAAAGTGACTTTTGAGTGCGTCTCCTTAACGCTAATCCCATCGAAAGGAGAACCAGAACGATTACAAAAAAATACGCCGAGGCGTGTGAAATGAGCCGGGTAACTCGAATAAGATTATTGAAGGGGTCCCCGAGGTACGGGATTATTCCAGTCTTGGATCCAAGCAAACGTAACGGAGTAACCTGAAATTAATCTTTCAATATTTGTTCCAATAACAAAATACGTTTCAATTTAAAACGTACACTGAGTTAAACTGCGTGCGCCTTTACTATAGGTCGGAAAATGTTCGTAAAGGTTCGAGAAAGAATTTAATCCACCAAGTTTACGAGGAAGGCTTAACGTCGTCTCACAACATTGTACCTGTCGATGTGCTACACACCTTTAAAGAAGAAGGGTAAATATTCCTTGCTTTGAGTTTTCTGCCTGTTCTTTATCCAGTCCGCTAGCTCTTCAGTCTTTTCAGTATATCTTACGAAGTAGCAAGCCAGCACGGTTAGCACCTTTTTTATTATTATTAATCCCTGTAAATTCTTTTCCCAGGTTGATGTTTTTCAGCCTAACGTCCCTAGTTGAACGCTATGCTTGGTAGCGACAAGTCCTCCTCCGCCGCCCTCCTCCCCTGGACCTCGTCGTCTGCTATCGCGCGGTCCGCCATGTTCTTCCTAACTCGCCCACCCTGGCTGTGTTCGAAATTTTCCGAGTTACTCCGGCGGGTCACGTCACGTGACACCTCAGATAGAGCAAAGCTGGACACGAGTAGGTTTTTGAACGGGCACCAAACCGTTAGTCGAGAGTGAGGTCTGTTCAAACCCACCATGTTCTTCCTAACTGGAAACGGAATGCGGTCGCGGGCCATTGGGAAAGTGCGTCGGCACATCAATCGCTTTCGCTACTTACCAAAGAGTTAATCGAGGGATCTTATTTCAGCCATGCGGTTATTACAACCGCATTCAAAATAAGACAAAGGTGCTATCCAGAATTAGCTCCTTGTTTGAAATGAATAACTGGAAGGACCACAACTCACTCCGTCAACAGTTATATATAGTTCAAGAATATAAATAACAATTTGCCAAATAAAAATAATATCACTTTAGAATAGCATTGTACAATTCAAAATAGAAACAGACCAAATCGTAATGAATATTCTACAAGACAGAGGGGACATGCTCATGACTTCAGCATAAAGGGCTGAAAAATGGCGCGTGTTCCTGCTTCCGCCGTGAAGTGTAGCCTTCGGGTTATTATCGCTTCTTTGGTTTTATTTGTGTGTTTCTAATACTGCAGAAAACAAAACTAAAAACGTCAGCTTTGAAGGAGAGAATAGACGCTTTGAACACGTGCCAGATCGAGCCACCATTGCCGACCTTCTCTTGTCTTCCCGAGGTGCCGAGTCACTGAAGCGGGCGTTGACGAGCCCCAGAAAGACCTATGCTGGGGACAAGGACGCAGTACAATATAAAATAGCAATAACATATGTCCTGCTGTGGTAATGATAAGTAAAGTGAACGGAATAAAGGCCCTTTCACACTCTTGCGACCGAGTACGACCGAGAGAGACCATTCCGGTTTTTAAGCCTCTTGCGACGTCTTAGGACCAGCTCCGCTGCAGCGCATCCGGTCCTAAGACGTCGCAAGTGGCTTAAAAACCGGTCTGGTTCTCTCTCGGTATTACTCGGTCGCATATATGTGAACGGCGCTTAGGAGGAAACAAGAACTGAAGGTCAGTTATGGCGGCGCCCATGCACCGCTGCCCTCGGAGCAGTCGAGTTCTTGAGATAAATCATCCTTGTTTCTCAGATGAAGTTGTGAAAGGATTTGGGACGTGCCAACGGAAAAAAAAGAAAAAGTGAAAGCCGTTTACAACTCCCTGTAACACCGAATTGGAGCGCAGCTCTTAAGGAGGAGGAGGAGGAAGGGTACTCAGGGAGGGTATACCCGTCCTCCTCCTCCGGGGGTGGGGTCACGTGACCCCCTCGAGGTCACGTGACCCCCCGAGCCCCGATCCCCCCGACATGTCCCAACATGTCGGGAGGAGGGTCACGTGACCCCACGCGACATGTCCCAACATGTCGGGGGGGGTCACGTGACCTCCGCGACATGTCCCAACATGCACCGCACGTGGCCTCGGGGGGGTCACGTGACCCCCCTCCCCCCGACCTGTCCCAACATGTCGGGAGGGGGGTCACGTGACCCCCGCGACATGTCCCAACATGCACCGCGCGGTTACGCCGACGCCGACGCCGACGCCGCTCAAGCCGGAAACGGGCGCCTAAGAGCTGCGCTCTAAAACATTCCCCCTCCCCCCCCCCCAGGCACGTAGCCACGATT
Source organism: Ixodes ricinus (assembly GCA_037355805.1). Taxonomy (NCBI): domain Eukaryota; kingdom Metazoa; phylum Arthropoda; class Arachnida; order Ixodida; family Ixodidae; genus Ixodes; species Ixodes ricinus. The sequence goes on along the minus strand of JAZHYW010064990.1, from coordinate 10,214 downwards.
TTGTTTCGGGAGCCGCCCTATGACAAAATGCTGTATGAGGGGGGAGAGAGGTCCTAGAAAAATGGAAGATTTTGAGGGGGGGGGGGGTTCGGATGCCCCCTTCCCTAGCTACGTGCCTGCCCCCCCCTCCCCAGTTTCCCACAACACTTCCGTATCTGTCAGGATGATTGCCCGTTACGACGTGTTTGCTGAAAATCAAAAACGCTGAATAAATAAAAAGCACGAAACACAAAACAAAATGTGGCATTAGCTTTTGAATGTGCCTAGGGTCGCCGTCGCACTTCATACAAAAGGACAGTTTGCGTACTATGTCTGAGGTACGTTTCTTTCTTGTATGACAGTCCTGCCACATATTGGTCTTACAAAACCTCCCCGCAGACATATGTTCGTAGCACGTATGAAGCAAAATGGCTTCGAACATGCTCGAGACGTGTCCGCAGACAATCCTTCATGTCATCGTGTTTGCAGTGAACAACATGTGTTTTGTACGAGGTATGAGCAGTTAAAAAACAAATACCTCCGACTTGTATAACCATACCAACAATTTATAAGTAGACGTTTCGTCTCCTATGCGGGAGACATCATCGGTGCAGCCTAAGAACACCCGACTAGCCACCAGCAACCCAAACGCTTGCCTTGTCCTTCTCTTCATCCGTAGCGCTGGTTCTGCTGACTTCTTCGTCCATGGCATCATCATCGTCGAGAGACATCGTCGGCTCTCGTTTCAACTTCTTTTCGTCCGTCGTAGATGTGATGTTAAATGAAAAGTTATTTCAGGATGTCGGTGTACACGTCGGGGAGGGGGCCGCAATTAGAATTATAGGCGGATGGGTCACTACGAATGCACCATGATTCCAGAAATCTTCTGGGGCTCCACCGTTGTTCACGTGCCAGGGTCACAGCGTTCGCGAGGTCAAAAGTGTGACCAGTCGTCCAACAATGGTCCACCAGTTCAGTTTTTTTCGATCTTGTGGCATGTGTTGCCTTCTGCACGTCTCTTCTGTGCTCTTTGAGTCGGGTACTCCGTTTTCGGCCGGTTTCTCGAATGTAACACTTGTCACAGTCCTGACAGTTCACTTTATATACAATAATACTTTGAGATTCAGGAAGGGTGGGATCCTTTGGCTTCGAAATGAGGTCACGTAATTTTATATGGGGTTTGAAAGTTGCTCGTATGCCTAATGTAAGGAGGGACCGGCGAATAGATCCTGAGACGCCTTTTACATAAGGGATAGTCACCACGCCTGCTTTGTAATTATTAGTCGCTTTTGTTCTTCCTTGTTGCATCTGTTTGTGCGTGTTTTCAATAAAACCTTGTGTATACCCGAGCCTCAAAACAGATCCCACAACAGTCTGAACTTCCGATGCTCGTAAATCTGAATTTGAAGGAAAATGTTCTGATTGGCTAATTAAAATTCTTACAACAGCTCGCTTATGTTCCACAGGGTGGTGAAAATTGAAACTTAAAAAGTTATCAGGTATCACAAGGTTTATGATACACGGTGGTTTCAATATGACCGGTGTCACTTCGGCGAACAGTTACGTCCAGAAAAGGTCGCGTTTTATTTTGTTCTACTTCTACCGTGAACTGTATGGAAGGTTCAATACTCTTTAGGGTTGCACGGAAGTCGTTGACGTGATCTTCATTCAAAATAACGAAAGTGTCATCTACGTAACGTCGATAGAATTTTATAGGACATGCTTTTACTTCTAACGCGGTTTGCTCTATGTGTTCCATCACGAGATTAGCCAAGATCACAGATGCCGGACTATCCATTGGGCAACCTTCAACCTGACGATAGAATTGTCCACGGAAGGTTAAATTGCGACTGATTTAGACAAAAGCGCAAAAGAGTAACAATATCCTCAACTGTAAGATATGTTCGTGACGAAAGTGTGGAATCATTATGCAGGTGTGTTACGGCAATTTTCACTGCGAGAGTGGTCGGAACATTAGTAAACAAGGATATGACATCAAACAAGACCATTACATCTCCCTTCTCCTGAACATGACCTCGAATCAGGTCAACGAATTCTCGAGTGTTTATAACTGTCCCTGGTATGGGAGAAAGCAGCTCTACTAGATACTTAGACAGAGTTGTACGTGGAGGAACCATCAAACGACACAATCGGTCGTAGAGGACAATCGGGTTTGTGAATTTTGGGAAGGCCGTAAAGTTTTGAAAAGAAAAGGCAGCGGTTAATTGTGTCATCTAAGCGGTTCTTCATTTTCAGATCACGTAGATGGACAACTCAGGGCTCTTTCAACTTTTTTAGTTGGATCCTGTGGTAACTTTACAAAATTAGCAACGTCCTTGAGCAATGGTTCTCAAATGGGGGTCCGCGAACCCTTTGGGGTCCTGCGAAGGAATTTTAGGGGTCCGCGATGCCGTGCCTCATCCGTCAAGCCCGGCAAGAAAAGTCGTCTTTTTTCAGATTGAGAAGAAACGTTCCAACTTTCGGGTGAGTTTTCTCGCGTGTGTATGTAAATGAGAGAAATCTGCTTCATACTAGATCTTAGTTGTGTTCATTTATTAAATCATTATGCTAATTAAACTATACCTTTCCCTTCCCCTCACCACGAACAGGGTCCTCCACCACCCCTGTCGATCCACAGGGTCCGCGAAGCATCAATGGTTGAGAACCACTGTCCTAGAGGATGGCATCCATTCTTTGAAAATAAGCCTCTTCGTCAATTACAACAGTGCCCTTTCCTTTATCTGCAGAAAGGATTAAGATTGATTGGTCTGATTTAAGGTACCGTAGTGCCGCTTGTTTGTGCTTGTTCAGATTCGACGGGGTGGATTTTGCGTTAATTAAAGTAGTCATTATACGGCTGCGTGCTAGGTTAATCCCCGAGCTATCATGGAGATGACGCAGCTTCTCTCCTATTTCAACGATAATATCTCGTTTGGGGACAACGTGTGGGGCCAAAGCGAAATCTAGTCCTTTTGACAGATTTATTTTCTTCTTCTTAGGCTGCACTGATGATGTCTCCCGCAGAGACGAAACGTCTACTTATAAATTGTTGGTATTGATACACAAGTCGGAGGTATTTGTTTTTTAATCGTGAATGCCGGCTTTTCGAACATTTTTGCAGGTAGGAACAGTGTACGACCGCTGCTTAAAATTTTTTTTAGAGATTGGCAAAATTTTATTTGGCGCTTTCTTGAGCTTTTGTAGTGCTTTATAGAGGTGAAACCTCTTACTGCTGACAACGCTATCGACCTCATAACTACATATGAACACTGTAAATTATTTTCTTCAAATTTGCAAAAAAAAAGAAAAAAAAGAAGGTATTTGTGTTCGTTAAAACACACCGTAGCTGTGTGTTTTCACAAGCTTGTGAGCTGTATACTTCGGTGTCGTGTGAAGCTGGTCTAAAGGGAAAGAAATAGTATTAAACGTAAACTGTATATTGTGCCCTGGGGACTGTGAGAAAATCGAAAGGCGCCTGGTTCGGATGACTCTGTTGCTGCCTCCCTACATTTCCTCCCCAAAAAAGATTAAAAAAAAAACTTCGATTTTTTTTATGTTTGTCGATACACCATCGCCTCACTTTTTTTTTCTCGTTAGATTAAGAAACCGGAAGAGAGGATCGGTTTCAGAACGCCGGGCGAACGTAAACGTTTCACAAACCTACGTGTTTTATTATTTTACCCTTAGTAGCTTGTTGAATGAAAAACGAAAGTTGAATGAAAAACGAAACTCGGGTGGTACACCCGAGTTTATTCAACCGGCAACCCCCTCTCCCCATTCTAAATCATGCAGGCTGCATTTTTTTTCAACCGATCTTTCATACTTACGTCTTCTTTTAAACCTTTTTTATTTTAAATAATTTTTTTATTTCTATATTTTTCCAGTGTGACAAAGGAACGCGTTTGTTTCCTTCTGGAATGAATTCCTTCGCCGTGTGCCTAATAGTGAGGTTGCAATCGTTTGCATGCCTGACTCGTGCCGCCTGAAAGGCTCCGAATATCCTCTCGATGCTTTCTCGGCAGCTTCGGCAAAAAAGGATTTTCGGGTCTGAGGGTTTACCTCCAAGACCCCCTCGAGCAGCAAGCTCGTTAAGAACGGGAAAAAAAATCTTATGGTCTAGCCATGAGAGCTTTAAAGTCGTAGTACGTTAAACTTTGTGTCGGTCCAGAAAGGAGTATGCACAGCAGGTTACAAGGCGCTAGTGGAGTCTCAGAAGCCCCGTATGTACCTGCTAGACGTTCAGTGACTAGTGCAGCTACAAACGCTTTTCGCGAAGCTGCGCTTCAGGAAGTGGTTTTATAGTGACCTCGGGCACAATTTCGATGGGGGAGAGGGCGCTTTATAAGAAACCCTGGAAAGAAAAAAATATATTTTTTAAACAGTCTGGTATGTACGCGCGTGTCAAAAAATTAATTTTACGCGAAAACATTTTTTTTTAAAAGCGTTATTGACGGCGCGAGACGCGATTTAGTCGGTAGTCACCTCCTTTCCACTTGTTTTATATCTCGGAATTTCGGGCGCGTGGAGAAGAGGGGGATCGGCTTGGCCATCACGTTCAGTTGAAAGACTGTATGACTGTATGAGAGTGTATGAATTTAAAATAAATCTCGCGCCGTCAATATTGCTCCTGATTTTTTTTTCCCATGAAATTAATTTTTAGCAGGCGTGTCCCAACCAATCTGTTTAAAAAAACTTTTCTTTTTTCTTTTCAGGGGCCCTTTAATTGAACCAATATTTGGAGTTCTCTCCTCCGATTTCTATTGATGGGGCGTTCAGTGCCGCGTTCAGTGCTGCGTTCAGTGCCGATCTTCTCGGCATCGCCGCACTGGCGGATACCATATTGCGGGGCAAAAAAGTTCCCAATGAGTTGAAAAACACCATCCGCGGCGCACAAAAACACAAGACGCGCCCTAAATTGGAACCCCAGCACTCTGGGGCACTCAACTAGCACACCAAACGCTTCTACGGCGCCACGAAGAGCACTTTCGCCAACGTTTCTAACCTCTCGGCACGACCGCTGAACCTGACGCTCGCTAGATGGCGCCCCAAAATTCAAAATGGCGCTGCCCACAATAAAACGGTCTACGTGGTGTTGGAGTTTCGAATGACAAACCCACTGTTTACAAACAATTCCGGGTTTCCCCACGCAATCCGTGGGCACTGCGCGTGCGCAGAGCCAGACTCGAGTGAGGCGTCTGCGCATATTCGCCGTGCCAACAGCAGCGCCACCGCAGCGGCGTGACGTTAGATCCGCGTGTTGGTGCAAGAACGTTAGTTGGTGTTATATAAGGTGTCATTGCCCTGACAGCAGAAAAGAACGTGCCTGCGTGCTTTGACCAGTTCGCGCTTTCCACTTTTCCCCCGCTTCCTCCTCTCCCCCTTCAACCGTGTCTACCGTTGCCTGTTTCCTCCTCCCCCAGGGTGAGGAGGATCTTCTGCCCTGCAGAATATCGAGTCTGGTCGTCGGCCTTTAAGTAACAAAACATCTTTTTTTAACGAGCGTTGGCCGGCACGTTGGGGCTTCCAGGTGGGATTTTTTACCTTTCAGGTTCTTGCTAAAAGCTTCAACTACATTTGAAACTTACTTTAAATAAAGGTTGGTTATGCGCATTGCCTTATGTATTCGCTAGGTATCGCCTGCATATCCTTGATTTCTTTTTTAGTGCGTCGACCATCTGAAATCCAGGTGTGCCATCGTCTGACTTCAAAGCATTAGCTCTTCACGAGCACAAAACAATAAATTGCGAACGAACATAAACGAAGTGTGCTGCCATTGACAGCGGTAGCTGCTGCATTCTGGAGACGCATGTTCACGGAGATTGGCCTTCAGCCTTTGTGCTGTACTATGTTTGGAATGGGTTCTTTGCATTCAGTGGGACTGGTGAAGGAGACGTATGTGAGGAGATCTGTGCTTTGGTGAAACGACTGTGCGACATGTTGCATGTGTTGGAAAATGAGTTAGTTCAGTTCAGAAAATGTTTATTGGCCATATGATAGGGGTGAGAGATGGGGAGTGCGTGGGCGGCTGCAAAGTCTAAAACTGGCACAAAAAAAAGGTTAAAACTAGGTTAAATGAAAATATCCAGCTTCGCCTCATACATGAAATCAACGAGACTTCGGAGGTGATTTTCTCGTTGTCCTCATCACCTGGCGGGTGTGACCAAGCTTCTAGGAAGCGATATTACTCGGTCGATGCTTCGACCTGGTGGTCTTGTACTTGGGGCATTCCCGCAACAAGTGAAAAGCGTCCGCCTTGACGCCCATATCGCAATTGGAGCAAGTGCCGGGTCTCTTGCGGCGCCTCCAAGATGCAGTGCGCACTGGTGTTAATGTTGTGTCTGTTCTCATTCTGGTCAGGAGAACCTTGGCTCTTCTTCCGAATCCCGTTGGCAGAGGAGGGTGTGGTGTTGAGAGAAGTTTCTCCTGGATCGCTATGCTTCGTTTCAGCTTCGGTCCAGACGCAGCCGATGCTACAAGCGCGAGCATGTGGCCCAGAACAGTGCTTGCAGTGCACGAGCGCGCGTGCTTAGCAGGGATTCTGAAAGCCCGGAGCTCGCGCTTGTAGCTTTGGCTGCGTCTGGACCGAAGCTGAAACGAAGTATAAACTCGTCAAGCACAACTTTGTGCCCGAAGTTTTCGGAACGCGCTAATTGGACTCTCGCGACGCTGACGTCGCGCCGAGCGAGGTGTCAATCATTCAGACGCTCATTTCTTTGGAGAGGCAGAATGTAGCAAAGTTCATCGAGGCGCGCGTGCGGCGCGTGAGGGCGCGAGGGCCCGCTGATTGAACGGCTTCGCCGATGACGTAGCGCCCATTTGTCCCTACATCCCTACACCAAGCTAAAATTAATGCTTTATAGATTGTCCCTAGGCGACTTGCTGACGCTCGAAATCCCTCCGAAGTTTGTGTAAAAGAGAGCCTCGTTTGTCGAAGTTGTCGCTGACGTCAAAATGACGTTTCCGAACTTTGCGAGAGCCGATGGTTTGAGCTCGAGATCTTCGCTTCGGATCGAGGCGAAGTTCAACTTTGTCAACATGGCGGTGCCGTACGCTGCGGCCGAGCTTATCTTCCGCCACCGTCGGCGTCGCTACTGAGACCACCGGGGACGCCTAGCTTTCAACTCCCCGACGACGACTTTCGGCGACAGTACCGGCTATCGAAAGCCGTTGTGCGTTGACTCTGCGACGATGCTTCGTTCGGCGCCCGGACTTCGAGGTGGCGGACAATCGCGTCTACCATGACCGTGGAACCACAAGTTCTTTGCGCGCTCCGGTTCTTCAAAACCGGTAGCTTTCAAGGCATGGTGGCGACTGACGAGCACCTGTCAGTCTCCCACATGACTGTGAGCCGGGCTGTCAGAGTTTTTGCGGCTGCCATAGCTTTTTTTTTTTCTGCAATATCCGAAGAGGTATTAATAAGCTGGTATACAATTCAGAATGTTGGAAAACAAACAAGAACCGAGATAATTCTTGGGTAGGTTCGAGTCTCCCGGCAGCCGGCAGAATTATTTCCCCGAAATTTTACTGGCAGTCGTCACTCATTGGTGGTCAAATCAGTTCATCGAACGACGTGTCATCGACAGATCGTTTCATCGGCACGCGATGTAATCACATGAAAGAGATTTTCTTCCGTTCGAGGTATATACAAATTAAACATTTTCACACCTTTATACATGTAAGTGGGGTGTCCAATAACTTACCCCTAATAAGTTGTAGCAATAGACCTTATAAAAAAATGTAAACCTCACACCTTTAAAAATGTGTGATTTTTTAAATACGTTTCTTAAAACGTGTGATAATGCACTACACCTTTTTATAAAGATGTAAAACTACAATACCTCTTCTCGTCAGACACGTAGCCAGGGGGGGGGGGGGCATAAGGCCCCCCCCCGAAATCTTCCATTTTGCTGAGGCCGCCTCTCCCCCCTCCCCTCATAGAGCACTTTGTCATGGGCGCCCCCCCCCCCCCCCTAGAACAAAATCCTGGCTACGTGCCTCCTTCTCGTCAGGTGTAATTACCACAGTACGTTCCTTTTTGGGGTGTACACACTGCACAGTGGCCCGGGACCCAATAAAATGACTGAAAAATTAAATTACACAAACGAGTCGCCGAAACAACACGTTGCTTCTTGGCGAGTGTCGAGGCAACTTCGGCCGAAAACCGGCCCAATATTGGCCGGACGTACGGTTTTGCGCCACGTCCCGACATCGGCAGGTATGGGTGTACCGATGCGAATACATGATTTATGTCTAATAGCACTGGCACCACTGATCTCTTATTAGGCTGGATCCCGGATAGAGGCCTGTATTGCTGGGGTCGAGCGGCACCACCGGCAGTCATCAGCTTGGCACGGTCTAATGCATGCTATAGGAGAAACGGGAAAACTCAATGTTTATTACGTTAGTAGGTAGTTCTCGATCGCATGAAGCTTCTATCGTGTTTCCGCAAATAACAGTTAGTATTGTGGGCAAGAATATTAAACGCGTTAGAATACCAATCTTGTCTAAATAAACGTTGTGTGGTTTGAGGGGTCGAGGGCGACTTTGTTGGGCGTTAACTGTGATGTGTTTAATGAGACAAGGGCTACCAGGGATTATTGTGGTGTCATCCGTGATCTCGGAGTCATCGGAAGCTCAGCAAACGATAAGTTGGAAGGCCTTTACGGGGGACATTCGCATCGTCTTAACCGCTTGTACATAGTACTTCATGGTGAAACTTTCTTTGAACTGCTGTGAGGGCTTCGTACAAACTGAAACTCGGAGCGTGCCGTTCAGTCGCTGAACGTGCCGTTTACTTTAGCAACCGAAGCAAGCGACGTCAGTAAAGTCGGTGGTGCTCGGCCCATTTTGTTTATTTTTTTTTTTATAATCAATGTTCGAACGTTTGACGAATGTCTAGTTGATCTCAAGCGCCCGATATAATCATCGCAGCACGTCATAAAATACTCGCCCTCGAGCACCGCGTACAAGCTTCCTATTTTGCGTGTTTCTCTAGACTTTCGTGTATTGCCTCATGGTGTAATACGCCAAAACAACAAGGACAGCTAAAGGAGAACTAGACAGGACGCGGCGTATTGCCTGTTGTCAAGCAATGGCCGCCGGTGAGGCAGTGCGGGCTCCCGATCCGCGATCCAGACTTGCACTGTGAGTTCTAATGCATTGCACCCGCGGAGTGCTGCACGGAGAACAGGCCCCGGACGAACTTGCCGAATGCACCTAGTGCAGACGGATGCTGTATCCCATAGATGTTGTAGAAAGTACCGACTCAAACCGAAACTAGCGCCTTTTTGTTCGACGTAATGGGTGGAATACGAGCGCAGTCGCTGCCATCGTTTATCTATAAACGTTGGTTGCTGCAACGTGTCACTTATATCTTGCGATGATTCATCCAATTAAGGAACTCGGCTGTCAGAGATATCTACAGACGGCGTAAGTTTCCAAAGCAGTAGACTACAAACAGCATACACTTGAGAAAATTTATGGCACTGTACGCGCAAAGCTTGCTTCGTTTTAAGCGTAGTCATTAAGTGAACCACTGAAAGGATACGCTTAAATCTAGTTCTTTGGGAACATCTAGCAATAGTTTCGTAAGACTTTTTTCATTTCCCTGGTGAGGCATTGAGAACGAGAGCTTCAAACAAAATACGACAGACAAGATAGCTGCCGTTCAAATATGACTGTGCTTGAGCCTCGGGCAACGTCTATGTTTCGTCTTCCCGGACGTTTAGTCGATGCGTCACAGGTTTCTGCTGTGGGAGCTTTGTGGAAAATGTTCCCACTTTTCATCTGCTGTCAGATGATGCGAGATCTGACCCCGGCCTCTGTGTTTGTCCTGGGCCTTTCATTCCACACTGGTAGGTTTCAGCGTCTGTACGGCAACACAGCGACCCAAATTTTTCAAATAAAACGCGGTCGTCGATTCCTCCCTTCGTGGAATATCAGACGCTTACAATTCAACTCCGCCCGTTTAGTTTGTGGCCCGCGGGACGCTTTTCGAGCAGAATGCCAACTTTTCTTTCAGCTCCGCGTGGATGCCGCGTCGTAGCAGACGAACTCCCGTCGTCTGCTCTCGCTCCTCGCCTGGGCGGGGCATGATGGGATTGTCGGCGCTAGAGGCTCAGAAGCCAACGTACAGCGAGCGGCGTGGACGCTCGCCTCCCCGCGCTGTCTCGTGCTCTCGTGCACCGCCTAGGGATCGCGGGGATTTTTCGTCAAAAGTTGCAGTTGAGCGCGCG
>JAZHYW010064989.1:0-21027 GCA_037355805.1 Ixodes ricinus | reverse complement strand
GCATTCATTTCCTTTTACAACGTAACAGAAACTCTTATAGGAATCTGTTAATTATTTCTCACGATTTATGTTAAGACTGGACGTCGTTGAACGTACAGTGTGATTTGAACCTTCCTGTGCGGTGATGTATAAGTGCCCTCTCCTGTTACTGTACAATTCTTCTGCTGTGCCTTGAATGTCACTCCACCGGAACATTTGACTTTGTGACAAGTGCAACTCATGACGTATGCCTTCTTTGTGCTATCTTTTCTCCCCTTCCCCACCCATGCAGAGGAGCTGCCAGCCGGGATGCATTTTCTGGCTAACCTCTCTTGCATTTTTCCCAAATAATAATAAAAAAAAAAAACGCACTATGTTAGTTACGTTTTGTTTTTCTTTGCGTGACGCAAGTTAAGCAACTGGCGCGTCATCTTAGTTTCTGTTTGTTTTTCTTCGGACGTAGCGCATCGTACAATGCGCCAACTATGAGTAAAAATAAATGGTCTTTAGTAGCTTTACCTGTTATTTGGTAGCTGCACCATATTTGGTCGCTGAGCCGCGAAAGATTCGCGAGCACAGGCACATAGCGCGTCTATTAGTGGCCGTGATATTTTTAAACCAAGGTATTTTTCCATCTGCAATATAGATATAGCTTTGTATGTTAACTTCGGGTGTAGGGATGAACTGTATCGCATGGCGAGGGATTAAGTACATTTGCATTTAATGAAAACAGGTACAGCAAGGACTGCTTTGGTTTGAATGCATGTGTGGTAACGCTAATTTTTTTTTTTTATGGAGACAACACAATGCACATACATTTTATGGAGTGCATGATGGCATATGCGTTACTCTTCTAGTCGATGCTTAAAGCTGCATATGTACCGAGTGACTCGTGGTATTTCTAAAGATATAAAATACACATTTTATTTTGCATCTGAATTTTCGTCAGACGTCAGTAGCCTTGCATTTTGTTACTAAACTTGAGGAGTAGGGCTTTTTAAGCAGTGATTGAACATGCGTATTCTTGATGAAACAAAAACTGTGATCAGCGAAGGTAGGTTTATCAGAGCAACCGTGCAGTGGTGTAGTTTTCTTGTGATACATGCTTACGAACGTGGTCTATTAAATAGACGGTTTTGTACTGGCGTGGCTCAAGGTGTGCTGTTGTTGGCAGTTTCCTACATATGAAGTCTATCATGACACTGCCTGCTGCCGAATGGTTCTCGCAACCTTTCCTTTGAATAAATTGCCAATACTCCATATTCTGCAATGTGCAATAGAAGAGAGAGGCTATGTGCTGCTTGCAAAGGCATTCTGGGATGTGCATATGCATATATTTTTGCTACATTTTTCACATTTAGCAACAACAAATCACTTGGAGACACCTGTTTGACCTCAAACGCACCTGCTCCAAAACCTACTTCTACGGCTACAAAACTTACTTTGCTGCCTCCCGAGTCAGCTCTAAAGCCGAGCCTTTTACTGCTCCAAAACTGCTCCAAAGTGGGACTTTTCCTGCTCCTCAGCCTACTGCTAACACAGAGCTCTAGGCCTGCCTCCACTCCCTTGATATATATATATATATATATATATATATATATATATATATATATATATATAATAAGCCGCAACACTACGCAACGCGCCAGCTGCTCGCCATTGCATGCTGGCATGCACAACCGGACGACGTAACTGCCCCATTGGGGCGAATTTGTGCTCTCCTCCAAGCGGCGCCAACTGGTATCGCCGCCCAGCGCGCCCCCGGGCTCCGGCCGAACGGTCCCTTACCCCTCTTTACCAGTTGAGAGTGAGCACTTTCAAAACCAAACCAGGCTTTTCTTAGTGCGCGGCTACAATCGCAGACGCGCCAGCTAAATTGAGCATATATCCAAAGCAAACCCCTACACTGAGAAGCAAAAAAGGTTTAGCTCCTCGCATGAGCATCTCTAAAATTTGTTAAAATATATAAGATTACGTGGTTGAACACCAAGTCGCTAAGCAAAAGCTGCTGAAGCCAGCTAAATCAAAAAAAATCCGTCGCTAAATGCATAGAAAATCGCTAAATCCAGCGAGCAAAATCGCTAAATAGGCAACACTGGGGTGGATAGATAAATAAGTGACAGTGACTTTTTTCTTTTTTTCTGGGTGGCAGCTTGCGCTGCCTGCACTCTGAAGAAAATGGAGGAAAGGCAGGAAATCAACGGCGCGTCTTCCTCCCACTGTGCCAAAGTGGGTGTAACAGCCAGACCGGATTGTGTACTCGTCTCTGCTTGCGGGAGACCCTCGATTTGCGACAGAATGGTACATGCTGGCAAGCATGAAGAAAAAAAAATTTCCTGCCAGTTTAGCCGGTCGCACTTGGCCAGCCCACTTGGTCGGCCTAGGCCACCCGGAGTGAGTAGGTTCGTGGTGCTCCACATAGATGGCGCCACAGGAAAGAGAAACCCGAGGGTTCACAATCGGGTCGCTCATTTTGGCTCTCGTTTCCCCACCTGTCTATCTTACACCCTGCACACCAGGGTGTAAGATAGACAGGTGGGGAAACGAGAACCGAGTGATGACTGACCGCGTACCCCGGCTCTTTCTGTGGCGCCAACTATGTAGAGCACCGCAGGCCTCACTGTGTGAAGCGCCGGTGGCGACCGGCTAAACTGGCGGGGGTTGGCTTTCTTCTGCCGCAGCTGTACCTATCTGCTCCGGGTCGGAACCTCAGGCAGACGAGTGCACAATCCGGCATCACGGCGCAGCTGCTAGGCCCAACTATGGGCCGTTTCCCCACCTGTCTATCCTGCACCCTGCCCTGCACTGTGCTTCCTCCCTTCTACTGACGTCGCCCCCAAGCGGATACACGAGAAGAAGGGAGGAGCGAGCAATTCCACCTCGCTGGGAACGAGACGCTCTCTCCCCCTTCTCCAGGCAGACGTCGCTCCCGACTCATCTTCTTTCGGTTTCGTTTTTCGAGCACGTTCGTCCCGCGCACGTTAGTGAGGCCTATTCTGCACGGGCACACGGTGCATCTTGTTGGCGGATCTTGTGTCGCGAAACTGAGGTTTCGAAACAGAATCCCCGTCAGTACGCGACCGAAAAAGTGCGTGGCGCGTCCTCCGTAGCTGCGACTTCCTCCAAGCTTTGGAGCAATTTCTCGCCAAGGGAAACCTCCCCGAGGCCTGTTAACCACCCCGAAGGAGAAAACGCGGACGCTGCCAATGGCCGCTCGACTTCGCTATGACGCCTGAACTCGATACGACCTTCGAGGAGGAGCGAGCTTTTGGAGGAGCCCTGCTTTCGGCCGATTCCGTATCCGAGCCAAAGCCGAAAGGAAAACAAACAAACATGGCGAGCGACAAGTCGGAGAAGCGGTGCAGTACGGGTATGCTCTGATGCACTCAGTCACCGGGCGACGAGTGGTCCTACCCGGTTGCAGGTGTGTGAACGGCGCCTGCAGTACGGGACTGGTGGCGCGGTGCGGGTTCATCAACTGTCGCGGCGAGTGCACAGCGCGCCGCATATAACATGATGGCTGGGGATAACTTTCTTTGTTAGCGGTGCAAAAAATGTCCGAAATGCTTTGAGATCTTCTGCCTGTTATTTTTCGTTCGCGGTGTTTCCCGGGTTTTTCCGGGTTTGGCAGGACTAGTAAACCCAGTGAGCCGAATCTGACCAAGTTCATTGAGTGGTATTAATAAAACAGACTGTCTCTTCACACTGCGTACTTCATATCGTTTTGATGCCAAACGCTTGGTATTCCCGGTGCCGATGACAAGGTTTGGCGAAATCTCGTGAGTCAATACGTCACAGGTTTCGCGCGTCAAGCTCAGTGTGAACGGGCCGATTCGCGAAATCGGTGGTTTCGCTAAACTGTGGCGCGTTGAAAATAGTGATGGGCCGAACTTTTGCCGAATCGAAAGTTCGGCGCCGAATCTTGGGATTCGGCAAAGCCGAACTTTTGCCGAATTTTTCAAGAGATTCGGCAAAGATTCGGCAAAAATACATTGTTACCAGACTTACGTTGAAATTTAGTTTTTTCTGGCGAAAAAAGGTTTTATGTTTTTTTTTCTTAACTTAAATGCAACATGTAATGCATATTGACACAGTTATTGCTAAGTAAGGTGATATTCTACAAGATAATTGTATCGGTGTCGTTTTTATGTGTTTACTGGCAATTTTAGAGTGACTTCTAGCAGAAGTGGCGTGACAACGAGGTTGGGTGGCAGCGGTGGCAGTCACGAATCACGCTACGAGAGTTTCGGTTTCGAGGCATTATTAGCGCAACCCTGCATGCAGGGGCGGATTTAGAGAGGGGTCCGGATGTCCTGACCCCCTCTTGATTCCTGTATGTGTAAAATTTAGGGCGTAAAACGAAGGAGAGGGTGAGGGGGCTCCTAAACATATGGTACGCTGACCAACACCTGACCCTCCCCTCAGGAAATCCCTGCATCCGCCCCTGCCTGCATGTGTGTGTACAGTGTTAAAATGAGGGCAATAACGCTGCGTTCTTGCTTTCTCTGAGACTTACCGTTCTGTTCGCGAAAACGAATACAACGGTTGCTGAGCCTTCACCAGAAAAGTTAATATTATTATTGTAAATATGCATGTCCTTCGATTTGATTCACTTGACGTCAGCTTTGCATGAAAGTGTGCGTCCCATATTAGCAACGTCTCGTTTTTAACGTTTAAAATGCCAGTTTCTGGTGTTAGGACAAACACGAACGTTTAGAAAGATAGGGAAAGTTAGAGGCGTCGGATGCGCAACGTCGAGCATTATAGTTCTGTGTTTAGTTTTATGAAGATACAGGAAAATCGCGAAATAACGCTGGTTGAAAAAACAATCAATCAACCAATCAATCTTTATTTGCACAAAATAGTAAAACACGGGAAGCGTGCGCGGCTGGCAGAAAGGTTACAAACCTGTACGCTGAGGCGCCTGCCAACCAACTTTCCGTGAGTTAATGAATAGACACAACACACAACAGTTCGACGTTTAAGACGCGGACGAACACAGGAAGGACAAAATATGGCCATTGGACTCGCAAATTAAGGGCGGCCCACACACTCGCGCAGAGTGCGCAGCGCAGCGGCACACACTACTTCTGAGCCGAAAACAGAATTGTTATAATTGCGACGAGTGCTTTAAAGTAATTGTCGGCCAATGTTTCAACTACCTCGTTGCATCAGTGGTTTCACATACTCAGGGTAATGCGTTTATTTAAACCGTAACAGAACGGCGCAGCGCGATGCACGCTGCGTCATAGGTTGAGTGAGTCTGAGGAGGCGCCCGCGGTAACAGCCGTCTCCGTGAACGAAACTTGATCCGTGCGAGCGGGCCTTGGTCGGCGGTAGGACTTCGCACGATAGTTTTTATACGCGTAGTCGCGGTATGTAGCTGAGCGCGCCGCCGGATACTAGCAAATATATCAAGTGGAAATGTCAAATTAAAATCCCGTCATGCAGAATGTACCGCATCATTTTTTACTTGCGCAGTGGACTGCGTAAATTACTGGTCGATCTTCTATTCTTGAGGCAGAAAATTTTGAAGAGAACCACACTCGCTCACGAAACACAATTACCGTGTTGCCTACTCACTCCACACCTCGCCGTAACCACTGGTTGTACTCAACGAGCTTGAGTTGGTTGTACTACGCTGCACCACCGTGCACTGCACGATATAACCTCACGACTGCACGGCGTCCATTTGCAATCCACGGCCCGGTAGCGTTCTCGCGCGTGCGCAGACATTTGCCGAACTTTTGCCGAATCTTTGCCGAACTTTCCTTCAAAAGTTCGGCATTTGCCGAACTTTGCCGAATCTGAAGTTCGGCAGATTCGGTCCATCACTAGTTGAAAAGATGCGTCAGTATGTAATAAGTGTGAATGAGCTTTCAGCGGCAGCGAAGACCGCCTGTAATTCGCCCTTCTAGTCCAAACGTGCAGAACATTTTATGGGTCTGAGAGCTCAGTTCCACCCTTGGCGATGTACCGCAGAAAAGGCCACAAGCGCGAGCTCCTTGCCCTGGGGCAGATCTCGGCGGCACAAGCTCTGCATATGAAGCTCGACTCTTCACAGCCTCCGCTGCGGTGCAACGCATCAGAAGGAGGCACTGGAGTATAATTTTATCAAACGAGCAAACGATGCCGCTAGAAACAGCGAAGTTCCGGAGCAGAGCCAGCAGCGTTACGTACACTGGGTCTCTGGATTGCGGGACGGACGCGGATCTGCAGTGAAGCGGAACCACGCGGAACTCCTCTCGCAGACGTTTTCGACGTTATGGAAATCGCAGGAACTGCGTCCACGACCGGCAGGTTTTTGCTGCCGGCTGCCTAGGATTGCCTTCCGCTGTGCTGAGTTCGGTGCCTGTTTTCCGATGTGCCAAGTGCCAGCCGGCAATCAACGTGGCTTTGTATTTATGCGTACGTCAGCAACACTAGCAGCAACATCACCGTGATGGCAGTGTTGTGCGTTGTGAATAGAAGACTGGAATTATCGCCGATGTGACCGTGTGTTCGCGTATAAGTGGTGTCACAACAAGATGAGATGACGTGAAACTGTCTGGGCATTGATGCGGCTGGTCAGGCCGATCGATCGAAGGGGGGCGGGGTGTCGCGGGCTGAGGGGATTAGGTGCAATCGGTCGACGTGCGGGATGTCATCGTTGGAACGCTGGTCTGAACAGTAAGCCTATCGTAGTGTGGCCAATGTGACTGTCGGTTGTCTCCTCCCCGAGAGAGCTATTGCGCTCTTGTAGAAAGGACTAGAAAAGAGTATAAAATTATAACGGAAAGCACGTACATTTACAGTGTGGAATTTCAGCATTGCAAAAAGGCAGATAAGAAAAAAAGCTACCGCTTTTATTTTGCTGGTTAAATATACTACGGTTTTCTGGAGAAACTGTCCCTCCAAGTGGCGCTGCCGGATGAGCGCTAGAAGTTATCAGGCTGGCCAACGCATAGCTCTGTACACTTGACACCCAAGCCACAAGTTGGCAGGCTTTCACCGCATTGCAGTTGATCGAAAAGCGATTTCTCTGCCCGTGAAGCAATCACTAGCAGAGTGAATATCCTCACTACATCGAGATATGCCAATTCTAAGACGGCACTGAAGCCGTGCGCATACAGCACAAATAAAAAAAAAAAAAACAGACACTACAATAGAAATAACAGGCTACCACGCAGTCGCGTGCGGGAAACGAACTCATGGCTTCGAGCCGCATTGGCGCGGCTGGTTTATTGGTCTTCTCAAATAATTACAGCATGATCTGAGCGTTTATCTTTATCAAGAGGGATTCATCCCCCAGAGCCATCTCAAAATACTCTCAGGGGCATGACATTGCTGAGGAAAAAATCAACATGCTGGGAATATTTTTTATTGTTTAGGGAGTCACAGAAAAGTTCCGTGACGCTCAAAACGACCAGTATGAAGATCGTGAAACGCAGAGCTCCTCGACGCATGCGTTCACCTGATGCTTGTGGTATGCGTAACGTCTGGTACATGTGGCGTTGTGTGTAGTAGAGGGTCCGAAAGCACAATGGTAGCCTGAGACCGCCAACGAACCCCAGCTTTGGGACAATCGGAACCGCGTGGAGAAAGAGATCGCCACGGACAACAACTCTCGCGGACGGTCCGACAACCTCCGATTGAAAGACTAGATTTGGGTCGCAGGATCAAGCAACCAGCAACACTCTGCGCGACTATGTCTTGAGTTTTAACCCAGAAGGGGGAAATCCGATACATATGGGCTAGCGGCCCGGCGGCGCGCTCAGCTATACGCCGCGACTACGCGCATAAGAACAAGCGCTCCGGTAGTCCAAATCACGCCGACCGAGGCCCGCTCGCACGGATCAAGTTTCAAGTTTCGTTCACGGAGACGAAGCTTGCTGCCGGGCGTCTCCTCAGGCTTTCTACCAACCTACGACGCAGCGTGCATCGCGCTGCGCCGTTCTGTTACGGTTTAAATAAACGCATTACCCTGAGTATGTGAAACTAACAGGTTGACGAGTTTCTCTCCAGAGAGCTCGAGCGTCACTCGTCTCGAGTCGATCGATAGTCCCAGAAACAACAAGTCCTGGGCTGGTGTCAGTACCGGCTTCTCCAGGATCCACGGCAAAATCCAGGTTTTGTAGGGAGGGTTCACGATTAGACGTCCCTGGTTTGCCAGTAGGGAAACGAGTCGCGTGGAACACAACCGCTTCCAAGATGGAGGGGTGGCACCCGGTGAGGGATCTTATCCAGCAGGGCGATTGCGAGCATTTCCAGAGCCCCCCTCAGGGGCGGCGGCTCCTCTCCGAAGCCCCCTCAGGGCGGCCTTCATTTTCGGATTCAACTCCCGCACCGTGGCGAAGGGGAGCCGTGGGTCGGGGGAGCTCGTCGGGGCTGCCCTGCAGCGCTTAGCAGCGCGCCCCTCAGCGCTCCCAGTGTTCCTGGAGGCAGTTTAACAGCGAGGTTCTGCTCACACGCACTGGCACCGTTCGAGTTCTCTCCCAGAATGCATCACACTCCCAGAGTGTGATGTACGGAGAACTGGGGGCTAAGCTCGCCTTCGGCGGGAATCTCTCCGATGCGACGTCACGGGGGAGGGGAGGAGCTTCTTTTGACTCCGCCCCGGCGAGTTTCCCACTCCTCCTCTTACATTTCCGACCCCCCGGCGGCGGCGAGTTCCCCAGCGTAGCTCCGATTTGTCCCTACGCTCCGCAGTGAAGGGTTTAATTTTTTTTTTTTTTTTAAATCGGGGGATCGGTGGCCGGCTGGGCTAGCGCACACCAGCTTGGAGCACGTCGAGCGAAAGCTCCGTTGCAGAACCCAGGATCCTGGGTTCAATCCCCACCCCTTCCCGTTTCGATGTTGATGAGCATCGTACCGGCGTGTGGTCGTGTATCACTACTGCGGGATGAACGTTAAAGACCCCAGGCTAGCGGTTGTACTGCACTGGCTAAATTTCTCATCTACAGCTGGGAGAATCGTCGCCCGTTGAGGCAGACCAAGATTTAGGCTGTATCAACATACACACAACCCAATTCTTTTATTTAAATCGTAAATGACAAATAAGAATCGGTAGGCTCGTTCACACTCTTGCAACCGAGTACGACCGAGAGAGACAAGACCGGTTTTTAATCCTCTTACGACGTCTTAGGACCAGCTCCGCAGCAGCGCCCCGGTCCTAAGAAGTCGCAAGAGGATTAAAACCGGTCTTGTCTCTCTCGGTCGTACTCGGTCGCAAGAGTGTGAACGGGCCTACTAAAGCAGAGAATAGACGAAAAACAACATACAGGAATGGCGCAGACTAACAACTGTGTAATTTCTTTCTCATCTTTCTCCCCCACACCGCCACACAGCCACAATATGTTTTTCGAAATAGGGTGCACGTGGAGCGAAAGCTCGTGCTGCAGAACCCAGGATCGTGGGTTCAATCCCCACCCCTGCCCGTGTCGATCTGGATGAGCATCGTACCGGCGTGCGGTCGTGGATCACTACTACGTGGTGCACGTTAAAGACCCCAGGCTAGCAGTCGTACTGCACTGGCTAATTTGCTTATCTACAGTGGGTAACAATATCGCCATGTTCTGGCATGTTCTCCTGCTGTATAACAACTAACGACCAATTTGTTTGTCAAAATACGGTGTGGAGGGAGAAAGATGAGAAAGAAGTTACACAGTTGTTAGTCTGCGCCATTCATGTACATTGCTTTTCTTCTATCCTCTGTTTTAGTTTAAATATTATCAAGTGCGTTTATCTTGCATCTACGCAGCGCAGAAAACCATCAAAATAATTGTAAAAGCCTGTAGGTAATGATAAATTGCGTTCTTGGTTGCAGATTGTCGTAAAAACATTTGTTTCTAGGATTCACTTCGTAGAAATTGCTTGTAGGATTCACGACGGGGACGACGGTCCATTCACGGCTCCATCGCCTCAAGCCCGGTTCGCCACGCAGTTCATCGCACAGCCACCTTACCACGTCTTTCGAGAGGCGATAGTTTTGTTGAAAATCAACGTCGTCCATGTCAAACACATTGGCGTGGCTTAAATACCTACGCCGACGGTGAAACACGAACAAACACGCTGCCATTTTGGACGCTTCTCCCTCATCTCGCGCCCAACTCGCCCAAACTCGCCTAGGTCGGAGCCGGCAAGCTTTTCCTATCCGCGGCGGCTTTTGCCACGTCACAATGACGTCACAGCATCTCGCCGCGAGTTCCGAATATGCAACTCTCCGACCGCCTCAAACCCTCCGTTCTGACGTCACGATCTAGGGAGTGTCGGCGCGTGTCGTCATGCACGGCGCCGACCAATCGCGGCGGTCGGCGAGTTTGGCGGAGAACTCGCCTCGATCTCTCCGCGCCGAGCTTAGCCCCCCTGGACTCAAACGAACTCGCCAAATGCACAGAGTGCAGAATACTGATGCTGCCGCCATCTATGTTGTAGAAGAGGTACCGACCTCCAAACCGAAACTAGCGCCTTTCTGTTCGGAGCAGGGGGTAAAGGTCGTAAAGGTGGGTGAGGAGGAGTGGCAAATCCCGTGCGCTGACATCCGGGGGCCCGAGTGAAAGATCGCGAAAGAGAACGACAGAACACGAGAGAAAGAAACCAATGTTACCAGCTGAAGGACGACAGTCGCAATGGTAATCGCGAAGACTGAAAACTCCCAGCAAAATAGACAGTGATAATTTAACGTTGGAAACTAAACTCTGAGCTATTCTAAGGTTTATAAAAATAAGTATACTCATTACGCTGCATTAACTTCCCTTCTGTCGAAATCTCGGAAATCAGGTAGTTGCGCGGTTTCGTATTCCTGGGACGCGGCCAGCGCGGCCAGCGAAGCCGGTTATCTGGTTTAGTTTAGTGTTGACGAGAGGCCGTACGTCTGCGCGCTATGCGAAAAGAAAGCTTCGAAAGGAACGCGAATATCTTTCCACCGGTAAGTTCGTGGATTGTTGAAGTTCATGAAACTGCTCTGATGATATTGTTGCGGCCTCCGCCACGTCGAGGCACCCTAGCGCGCTCCATCTCTGGTTCTCCGGCGCGCATTCGAGTAAACAGCGCGGCGCTGCCGGCGGGGCCCGAGGGTCAGGTTTCTTCCCTCCATGCGCAGTTCGCAATAAAACCGCAGAACCGTTTTGTACAAACGCTGAGTCGGACGTTTTTTTTTCATTCGACGCGCCTCAAAATCTCGGAACACAGCCAATCGAAGGCAGTTGGTAACCATGTGGGACCCCGAAGGTCTGCCTGCATGCTCCGCCAGGGGGTAAAGGTGGGTGAGGGCGATGGCAAATTCCGTGCGCTGACATCCGAGGGCCCTGAGTGAAAGATCGCGAAAGTAGAACGACAGAACACGAGAGAAAGAAACCGCATGTTGCCAGCTCGAAGGACGACAGTCGCACTGCGTAATCGCGAAGACTGAAAACTCCCAGCAAAATAGACAGTGATAATTTAACATTGAAAACTAAACTCTGAGCCATTCTAAGGTTCATAAAAATAAGTATACTGATTACGCTGCATTAACTTCCTTCTGTCGAAATCTCGGAAATCAGGTTGTTGCGCGGTTTCGTATTCCTGGGACGCGCGGCCAGCGAAGCCGGTTATCTGGTTTAGTTTAGTGTTGACGAGAGGCCGTACGTCTGCGCGCTATGCAAAAAGAAAGCTTCGAAAGGAACGCGAATATCTTTCCACCGGTAAGTTCGTGGATTGTTGAAGTTCATGAAACTGCTCTGATGATATTGTTGCGGCCTCCGCCCGCCTCCGCCATATATTTTATCTGAGACGTCGAGGCACCCTAGCGCGCTCCATCTCTGGTTCTCCGGCGCGCGTTCGAGTAAACAGCGCGGCGCGCCGGCCGGGCCCGAGGGTCAGGTTTCTTCCTTCCATGCGCAGTCGCCTTCAGACGGATAATAAAACCGCAGAACCGTTTTGTACAAACGCTGAGTCAGACGTTTTTTTCATTCGCGCCCTCAAAATCTCGGAACACAGCCAATCGAAGGCAGTTGGTAACCATGTGTGGGACCCCGAAGCAGTGGCGTCACGAGGGTCAGCGGCACCCGGGGCGGTAGCCCGCCGCGACCCCCCCCCCCCCCCCCCCACTCTCGCGTGGCCCACCGCGACTCCTCCCCCCTCCCCCCCCCGCTCTCGTGGCCCGCCGTGACACCCCCTGAGCCCTGCACCCGGGGCGGTCCGCCCCCCGCCCCCCCCTTGTGACGCCACTGCCCCGAAGGTCTGCCTGCATGCACCGCCGCTTGCGGCAGCGAGAATGCATGGGAAAATGGCGGACCTTTTCCTCTAGAGTTAGTATGTATGATCTCTATGTGCTCCGCCGCTTGCGGCAGCCAGAATGCATGGGAAAATGGCGGACCTTTTCCTCTAGCGTTAGTATGTATGATCTCTATGGTTCGGAGTGATGGGTGTGAATGCAACTGTGCAGTTGATACCAACGTTTATCTACAAACGTTGGTCGCTGCAACCTGTAGTTTATAATTGCGATGACTTCAAGCAACTCGGCTGTCGTAGAGATAGTTACAGACTGCTTAAATTTCCGCACCCAGCTGTCTACAAAGCAGCTGGTTGCAATCTTTCAATTCTTATAACCGTTTACACTGAAGAAAACTGATGATGCTGTCCGAACAGAAGCTTAATCCGTTTGAGCATGGTATTATGCGTCAACCACTGAAAGGGTACGGATTAAAACAAGTATGTTGGAATATCCAGCAAAACTTTTCGTGGGACTTTCGATTTCGATCGTCATTACAAATGGATCAGATATTAGCCTTGGTGAGGGCGTCGAAAATGAGAGCTTTCTCGAACAAAATGCGACGGGCAAGTTAGCTGACGTAGGTAAATGTTAAACATGATGATGTTGCCCAAGCCCCGGGTAAAGTCACTGGGTTTAGCTTTCTCTGATGCTTATTGGGCAGTCAGAGGTTTCTGCTGGGGAGTTTTGTCGACAAATGTTAAATTTTTCACCCGCACACGAATGGTGATACATATCTCGCGGGCCGCTGATGCGTTTGTTCTCAGTATTTCTTGACACACTGGTATATTTCAGCGTCTGTACGGCAACAGAGCGATTTAAAACCTGCAAATAAAGCACGGGGTCAATTGCTTCCTTCATGAAATAGCAGACGCTCACAATTCAAGCTCGCGTTTGATTCCGTTGCCAGCGGGACGCGATTTCTATCAGAAAATCTACTTCTTTTCCCTTTCGGTTCCGCGACACATCGTAGCAGACGAATCCCCGTCTTCTGCTCCCGCTCCTCGCCGGCATCGCCGGAAGCGAGGCGTGGCGGGATTGCATTTCGGCGCACGCCCGATTTTCTCGGTGCAGGGAGTGCATGCACGCGTGGAGTGCCGCCGCTGAAGCGAACTCGGAGAGCGCGACCACTCGTGGAGTGCCTGCCGAAACGAACTCGCTTTACGCATAGCGAGTTCGTTTCACGGCACTCGTGTCCACGCGTGCCCACTCGCGGCGTAAAGCGAGTTCGTTCCGGCAGGCACTACACGAGTGGTTGCACTCTCGAGTTCGTTTCAGCGGCGGCACTCACGGGTGCATGCACTCGCTGCACCGAGAAAATCGCGTGCGCCATAAATGCAATGGACCTTTCACATACCGACGGCACCAGGCGGTGGCTGCACGAACTAAAAATCGAGGAAGGGACCCACCTGCGCTACCAATTGATAATGGGAGCTACGCTACCAGTTCCTTCGTTCTCTGAGCAGCGGGGCGTGCCCAACGCGCCGTCCAAGTGGGGCATCCGTGGCGTCCACTTAAACGTCGTGTTATTCTTTCCGTCCGCTTTCTTTTTTTGCGTAACACAATTATATGTATGCTGCAATTACGTTTTCTACTCGCTGATCGATTTTTCGTGCAGACTTCCGCCGCTTGGCATCGGGCGCTCGCGCGTGCGCAGAACGCTCCTCGGAAAAGGTCCATCCCGTCATGCCTCGCTCCGGCGAGGCGGCAGAGCGTGAGCGAGACGACGAGGTTTCGTCTGCTACGATGTGTCGCGGAACCGAAAGGAAAAAAGTAAATTTTCTGATAGAAGTCGCGCCCCGCAGGCAATGGAATCAAGCGCGAGCTTGAATTGTGAGCGTCTGCTATTTCACGAAGGAAGCAATTGACAAACCATGCTTCATTTGCCGGTTTTAAGTCGCTCTGTTGCCGTACAGACGCTGAAATATACTAGTGTCCAGAAATGCTCAGAACAAACGCATCAGCGGCCCCCGAGATGTTTGTCACCATCCGTGTGCGGGTGAAAAATTGAACATTTGTCGACAAAACTCCCCAGCAGACACCTCAGACTGCCCAATAAGCATCAGAGAAAGCTAAACATAATGACTTTACCCGAGGCTTGGGCACCATCATCATGTTTAACATTTACGTACGTCAGCTAATTTGCCCCGTCGTAGTTTGTTCGAGAGAGCTCTCGTTCTCGACGTCCTCACGAGAGGCTAATATCTGACCCACCTGTAATGACGATCGAAATCGAAAGTCCCACGAAAGTTTTGCTGGATATTCCAACAGACTAGTTTTAAGCCGTGCCCTTTCAGTGGTTCACGCATAATACCATGCTCAAACGGATCAAGCTTCTGCTCGGACAGCATCATTAGTTTTCTGCAGTGTAAACGGTTATGAGAATTGAAAGATCGCAACCAGCTGCTTTGTAGACAGCTGAATGTGTAAATTTACGCCGTCTGTAACTACCTCTACGGCAGCCCAGTTGCTTGTAGTCATCGCATCTATAAACTACAGGTTGCAGCCTTCAACGTTTGTAGATAAACGTTGGTAGTTACTGCACTCTGGCATTCCCACCCATCACTCCGAACAGAAAGGCGCTAGTTTCGGTTTGAGGTCGGTACTCTTTTTACAACATAGATGGCGGCAGCATCAGCTTCGGTGCATTGGGCGAGTTCGTTTGAGTCCAGTCTCCGTGCAACACTCCGCGAGTGCGATGCATTCTGGGAGTGAACTCGAACGGTGCCAGTGCGTGTGAAACGAACTCGCTATAAAGGCCCGTTCACACTTGCGACAGTCGCTGGAGCGACCAGCGACTAGCGACTAATTTTTGGTCGCGGAGCGACCAAAATAGGTCGCTACCGACCGGTTTTGGGCAGTCGCTCCCTGACCGATTTCTCAAGTCGCAAAAGCGAGTCGCTGGACGGCGGAGCCAATCACAGTCTCGTCGGAAGTGATGCGTGCGTTTGTTTACATCCGGCACTGGCGGTAGCTGGCATGGAGTTCTCCGCGGAAGCTCCTATTAATGCTGTCAAAGACTATCCGATTCCTTACAATGAGCGGCACCCCGACCACAAGGATCGAGACAAAAAGCTGCAGGCCTGGAACGCGATCGGCGACATTTTCGGCATGGCAGGTACAGAGCGCGACACTGCTTAGCGCGAACAAGCGATCGCCGGTTTTTCCAGTTTTTCTCTTTGAAACCAAGGGATGTCATCCAAGTTAATATTGCTACGGAAAGAGCTCATTTAGTTCTATAATGTAAGCGATAAAATGTCGTGCTCGCTAATACTATATAGAAGTAAAAGACGAAAATGCGCCGATGTCGTGTTCGCGCTAACAGTGTCGCGATGTGTATACGTACAATATCACGGTTGAGGGAGCGCACATATAGCCGTTGTTTTACGTTCCGAAGCACCATTAAGCTTTTTGTTTTTTTCTGCCGGCGCCTTTGATCAGAAAAACCGTTCAGCCGGCTCGGGAAGGTGTCGATTATTATCCGTTAAGTTGGCAGCGAGCCTGGCGACTCGTCGGTCGCTCAATCAGGTGTGAACACTGGTGGTCGCCAGTCGCTTGTCGCTAGTCGCTCCAGCGACTGTCCCAAGTCGCAAGTGTGAACGGGCCTAAGACAGCCGGGTCCACCTCCAGGGGTCGGCCCTCAGTTGGTCTCCCCAACCAGGCGTGGGAGCTCCTCACCGGGCCCCAAAGGGTCCGGGTCGGGCGTGGCGCTTCCCTCACTGTGCTGAAGCTCGACCTCCTCCGTGGTCACGGGAGGTAGGCGGGTGGCGAGCGCCGCTACCGAAGTGGCGATGCCCGCCACCGTTCGCTGCAGCTCCGCGATCTCGGCGGTTGCGATCAACGAAGGAAAGATGAAGTCGGAAGGGGAGAATACGGAGAATACTTCCCTAAGGGGGAGCGCCTATGGCGCCACCTACTTTTATTTTCAAAATAGCTTTGAAACGTTGACGTCAGTTCCGGTATAGAAGGAAAAAAGCAGTTGTGAACTTGATAGTAAGTGCGACAGAGGCTGAAGTATAATTGAGGATACACGGTGGGCAGCGAAAGTGTGCAAGTATTTATATATGAAAAGTCTAAACGGACAAACCGAACCCGCAAGCTGAGATTTAAATACATTCAACGAGATGGAGCAGGTCAGAGCATATCAGTAGAAAAGGGAGTAAAGGAAACAGAGAGAAATTGTGGGAAGAGAGAATGCAGGGGAAATCGGCTTTAACAATATACAGGGCACAAAAACATGAAATAAAGAAGGAACAGCTGTATGATAATTCAGTGTGGAGCTCTTTGCTGTTTGAAGCTAGAACGGGGATGCTAAGAACAAAAACGAACAAGGCTAAATTCCAGGAAGTAGACACTCTGTGCGACATATGCAGCCGCGAAAGGAGACTATTCGCGTCTCCAGCTCGCCGCTCGCCCTCCCGCGGCGGAAACGGGAAGCGGTCTAGTGAGGGTCCCCCGATTCTCCCGCTCAGCGGGCATGGCGGAACTGCTCGCGATCATGGCTCGCGAAATGTCGTTTCCGAATGCAAACAACACTCTTCACTGCCCCAACGTAGTGCTGCAGCCGGTATGGGATTGAACCTTACTGGAGAGTTTTAGTATTGCGCATAGAAGCAAACGCAAGCGGTGTGCGTTAGCGCTAGAGTTGCGTGCCCCACGTTGTGCGTGCGCCTCATCGCCATGCGCCATCCAAGACCGCAATTTTGGGCTCCGCGCACGCACAGTGTGGAACACGCAAAGCTAACGCAAACACACAGGGCTTGAGTTCGCTCGTATACGCAATATTAAAACTCACTACTGTTTCACCGGCTTCCAACGCCAACGAAACGTGCTGCAGTGAGCAGACGTGCAAGCAGGTAGGCGTTCCTTCGAACTGGAAAGGCTGAGATTGGCAAAACGACGGCGAGCAAATACAAAAGAAAATAAATGTTATAAAAAAACTAGTAATTAAAAAAAGTTTTTTTTTTTTTTACTTTTGGGCATTTGGTTTGGAAGTATATTGGCGGCGACTTTGGACGTTTCGCCGATTGTCGAAAGTCGCGACTTTGATAGCACAATATACTTTACCCACAATTAATATAATTTTATATGGATTTCTCACATTAGCTAGAATGTTTTCATTGATTTTAGACTATTTTTATTTTATTTGTAATTAAAAATGCTGCAATTGGCACCAGTCATGATAATTAGCACACTTTTAATTGTCATATTTCTTCGCGCATTTAAAATTAGATCATAAGCAACAAATTATATTAGAGCTTGAAAAATTACTTATTCAAATATGTGAATTTTAATATTATTATTATTAATACAAATCGCGGCAATGTATGCCTCCAATTAACGCCAAGATCACGAGAATACGCTATTTAACCATAATAGTCTTTCCAGAAAGGTATAATTTTGTTTTCTTTTTAGCATATGAAAAACTCTGACATCGTTATCAAGATAGACAAACAGTCAAACACTGGATGTAATATGAAGCCCTACGCGTCACGCGGTGCTATAAAAAACACACACACACACTTCAGCTGTCTGACTCGGATCCCGTCTTTGGGTTGTTGCAGTGAGAGCAGCGTTTATTAATTTATGCGTTTCGTGGACATATTGTAAAAATTGGAATTATTCTCTTATTCTTGTGCTGGAAATAATGTTAAACCAATTAATCATCTAAACAACCAAAAAACCATTAAAAGGCCCGCAGTTCATTATTTCCCATGACAATTATCTGAGCGAGAAAAAGGCAGCGAGAAGGCACAAATATCAGCACTGATTTTTTCAACAACTACAAATATCAGCCTGGATCGAACATGTATGTCACAAAATAAAGTTTCCGCGAACAACTTTTCTAAGTAAATAATTACGATGTGAGACACATCTTGAGTCATGAAAGAATCGGAAATTAAGACCTATATCGAGAAATTAAATCCAAAATAGAGGTAAGTTTCGGTTTCGCTCCAGAATTAAAACGCGCATCCTTCCGTAAATAATACTCTAAACACCGTTCTTGTTTTCAGGTTAAAGAGGTGACCTGCGCTCATAACACCCTAGCTTCCTCGTATTACCAGAAATAATTTATGTCGCTCAGTGAAGCCAGCACACTAGACAGGCTCAACAGCGGCACGCATCTCTGACCCTCACTAAACCCGCCATCTTGGAAAATGAGTGGCGCCACCTATAGTTAGTTGGAGTCCCGAATAGAACATGTAATTTTAAGGTGCACGGGAGCTTCGTCCCACCCTGTGGTCCCACCCTCTTGGGGGGGATGACTACAGATTTGGAGGGGGCACTGGGTTTTCCGGACATGGATGGACGAATGGATTGGAAGATTGATGGAAAAGATCTAGGGAAGGATAAGGAGAGGAAACAAAAATACAGATAAAATAAATCCACTTGAAAAGAAAGGGGGGGGGGGAATCTGCTATAACAAAATTCATACAAGTAAAAAAAAAAAAAGACGAAATGTTAGGCTAGGTGGCGCAAGCTGCCGATACGGCTCTGGGTATAGCCATTACCATCCATCCATCCATCCATCCATCATCTTCAAATTCAAAAGATTGGCCGGGTTGGCGCTTTGTGGCAGCGTGTTGCGTTCTCTTGTGCGCACTTCAGTGGCGGATCCAGGGGGGGGGGCGACGGGGGCAGCCGCCCCCACCTTCTCTGAGGACAATTTGACATGGGTGCATCCCCGGGTGCATACAGAAAGAATGGGAAAATAGCATCCTTACAAATTTCCGCCCGCCCCCCCCCCCCCCCAAAACAGAGGTCTGGATCCGCCCCTGGCACCCTTGGGCATCCAGTGGACAAGGTAGCTTAACCTTATTTCTTTTTATATCCGGACAAAGTTTTTCACTGTTAAAGTGAAGTGAAGTGCGGGAACCAGCGTCTGCTGCCATCCTGACAACTGTACTTTAGGTGACTCGGCCAAGTCGGCTCCGATCACTGATCCGTGGCTCCCATGAAGTGCCTTGTTAAATGGCTGCACTCGTACGCACCGCGATGCGAGCGTGTCTTTTCATCGTCTGCCCGCCAAGGAGCCACTACGAAGTCGGTGGCTCAGAGCACTTGGATTGCACGATGACCCAAAGTGACCAGAATCCGCCAGCCGCGTGTGCTCCGACCACTTTCGCGCGCAATGCTTCACGTCGTGGCGTGTTTCAAACAAACTGGGCTTCCCGAAACGGCGGAGACTACTCGACGATGATGCTATTCCGACTCTTCCTTTACATGTTACACGGGCACCAGTGTGCGAGAGAAGCGGACTGGTAAGTTCCTTTTAATTTCTGTGTCCAAATTGTATGAAGGACATGGCTGAAACTACTCGAGAATGTGACGCTAGCGGTGGCGATAGAACAGCTGAAGCTTGAGAATCTGACGATACCCGAATCAAAAGAGAACGAGAACCCACGTCCAGCTACACTCTAAGAAAAAGTGAGCACCCCCCTCGTCATCATGCGTTTTGACGGCTGTGACGACCCCACAGGCGACCCACCGCCCTATTGGAAAGACCAGTTTGAGAATATAACTGGTCCGCTGGTATTTGGACTGGTCAGACTGGTCTAACAGGAAATCAAACTGGCGCAACTGGTAGCGAGACTGGTCTAACTGGTAACCATATTGATCAAACTGGTCACCAGATTGGTCTGACTGGTCACCATATTGGCCTCACGGGTCACCAGATTGGCCGAACTGGTCACCAGATTGGCCGAACTGGTCAGTAGATTGGCAGAACTGGTCAGTAGATTGGCCGAACTGGTCACCAGACGCCGAACTGGCCATCAAACTGGCCGAACTGGTCAATTGGTTACCAGTTTGAACCATCTTTTTCACTTTATGTACTGGCTTTCTCATTTTGATTTATTGGCTTTCAAATGATTACGGCATGATCGTTTACTTTTCACTAAGAGATTCAACCCCTGAGCCGTTAAAAATACTCTCAGAGGTATGACATTGCTGGAAAAAATCAACATGCTTGGAATATTTTTTATTGCATAAGCGGTCACCGAGAAATTCCGTATGTTCAAAACGACCAGTATAAAAGACGGAAACGCAGTGCTCGGGAGTAGTGATCGGTTAGTGTGCCGTTGTATTGATGTTTGTATGCGCTGTGTATATGTATGCGCTCAATGCATGTTCAGCTGATGCTTCTAGTAGGCGTATGTGTCTACATTTGTGTATAATAATGATTTCTGAAGCGCAGTGGTTGCGTAAACAAATGAAAATATTTTTTTGTCGAACCAGCGTGACAAGTCAACAAGTGTGACCAGTTCGACCACCATGACCAGTTCAACCATCATGACCAGTCAACCAGTGCAACCAGTTCAACCGCCATGACCAGTTAACCAGTGTGACCTGTTCGAACCACCTTGACCAGTTCACCATTATGAAACTGGTCAAACTGGAGCAATAACCAAGTTTGAAACTGGTACCAGTTTGAACTGGTCTTTCCAATGGGGCGGGCTCGAGCCATTGAGCGTTAACACCCTGTTGGCGGGTGACAAGCATGGTGTAGTCACGTTTTATAAACTCTTGAATTGAACATTCAAGTGCATGCTCGTTGTTCAATAGTAAAAGCCGCTTCAAAAATCTCAAAAAGTACTTGAAACTTGTTTTCTTTGTGCGTCGGTTACCATTTATTCAAATTTGAACCGGTCGAAACAGGCGTGTGGCTCAGTTCGCCTAAACTGGCAGAAAACAAACAATGCCAAAGAGTACAGGCAACATTGGTACGCACCTACCTAAACCCGAGGCAGATAAAAAGTATCGCGGTTGTCCCTTTTCAGGGGGGGGGGAAGATGCCGCCGCTTCCCATGCAACCTCCT
>JAZHYW010064988.1:0-36110 GCA_037355805.1 Ixodes ricinus | reverse complement strand
GTCATAAAGGAGGTTATTCTTTGCTTGTTTTTTGTAATTATTATTTGCCTATAATTTTTAAAATAAACCGAAATTTGAGAAAGAAATGTTACATTAAGTTACTACGTTCAGTGCGCTCCAGGTTCGGTACAAATTAAAAACCATCGAAAAGTCGTTGCAGCGCCACTTTAAGTAACGGGTAACTGGTCCGGCAACGTGTTTGTCAGCGACTTTTATATAGAGACATGCGTTTTCTTCTGCTTGTTTTAGTTTCTCATGTGTATAAAATATTTCAATTTTTTATATTTAATCAATAAATAACTTCGCATTTATAAATGAGCAGTATTTACAGATACATGACGCAGCAATGGGATCACGTTTTTCTCCATCCTATGGAAATATCTACATGATGTCTTTAGAAGAGCGGTTCCTTGACTCCTTTCCGCATAAACTTCTTTTTTATAAACGAACGCTCCCTGGGTGACATATTTAAAATTTGGAATAATAGGCAAGACAAACTCTTTGAATTCATTTATTTTGCAAACAATTTTAATCCACATAATAAATGTACATATAAATAATCCGAAACAAAATTATAGTTTTCAGATCTTAAGATAAAAGTTAGAAAAAATCGTTCCTAATGTTAAAAACCTACAAATAGACATCGATTTCTACATTATAAAAACTGTCATCTAATACATAAAAAAAGGTATACCAAACAGCCAAATGCTACGATTGCGACGCTTGTGTTCAGAAGATAAGGATCTTAATGTCAACGCCAGAGCACTAGGAGAGGGTTTCATTAACCGTGGATACCCCTCACCGTTAATCAATAATTGAATATCAAAAAGCCGAGCGATCTCTGGGAACGCGTGTTCATTAGAGCTACCGAAAAGAAATAACCATGAATTATGACCAACTTCACCTTAGCAGTGAAAACTTCTAAGCATAAACAATAATCTTAGACAGCACATGAATATTTTACATGAATATTTTACACATGGACACTGCTTTAAAGGTTGTTATCTCTCGACCGCCTGGTATAGCTTTCAGAAGACCACGTAATTCATAGGATTCTTTTAGACAGTAGAGAAACTGTATCGGACGTAGCTTGGTCCCCCTTGGTTGCATAAAAAGAAATATTAACCAATGCAGTTTATGTATTGATATAATATTGGCTAACTCCATTCGTAGCACCGCAAATATCTTTAATTAAAAAAATGTTATTTACTTGATTCAATGTAAAAAATGTATAATTCAATACATAGGCGAAACTAAAACAGGCATAAGAAAACGCATGAATGTACATAAAAGTCACATACATAAACACGTTCCTGGACCAGTTTCTTGCCACTTAAACTTGATAGGACCTAACGGAAATTCTGACTTTAATTTTATTATACTTCAGATTGGCTTTCAAGCCACCAGAGATCGAAAAAATAAAGAATCCGAATTCATTTATAAATTTCATACTTTAAAACCAAAGGGCCTCAACAGTTCAAACGGGTGAGTGTCCTCTTTTTTATGGACATTGAATTGAGGTATTCTAATCGGTGCCGCACTGTTCCTTTTTTTCTCGCTTGATCATTCAATGTGACACAAGCAAACGCTTTTCATTTAACCTCTTATTGGCTTCACATGACACCAGGTATTGTTGGCTTCTGTCCAACCACATGACCCAAAAACTGGTTTTCTGAAAATAATGACGCTAATAAGAATAAATATAATTGTTTCAATACTATTTACTGCTTTTTATTGGGATGTATTAGACTTTTAGGCGATAAATTTGTTTAGTAAATACCCTCTAACGGTTAGAGTTTTTTTTTTCAATTACTTGTTCTTTTGCGGCCGTTTTTGCTTTGATTGAAAAAAAAGGAAAACGAAGATTAATAGTTTATTAATGTCGAGGAACCTCTAATTCTTCCGGGTGACCTGTGTCTTAATGCTCTCTTACATAGTCATTTGGGAATTCGAATAAAAAAATTTATAAATGCTGCAGATAAAAAAAAGACGCGAAATACATTTTATCAAGAAAAATAATATTATGAATGAAAATCATCCGAGACATTAGCGACATCACACATCATTTTTTAAGCCTTTCGCGCGTTGCAGGTGTTAGTAATGTTTTGCGTTATGCCACGTTCGCCCGCGCTGCAAGTAATTTCTAAGGTTTACCAGCTGCAGATTTTAGATGAAGCTAGGGGAATTTCTTACCGGTACTATAAACATACTTTCAATATATAAAAAAGTTAATCAACACATTTATTAAGTCGTTCGGCTCATTGTGACAACTAGACCTTAGTTTATGTCACTTTGCTTAAATAGGCTATATGCAAAGACCAGATTGGTGTAGCTTTCCCGGATGATGAAAAATAGAACTAATCCAAAATCACTAAAATATTTAAAGACCCTGCGTTTTAGCGATAACAAAATATTCCGCGAAGTTGTTTTTAAGTTATAATGGTGCGACACAATGAAAAATAGTCAAATTTTCATTGAAATCATAAGGAATATTTTTAAAGCTCTCTTATTGAGGTAAAGCTTTCTATGTTCTAGAAGCGAAGTGCATATATGGACACGAATGACAAATGATGAGGCGGAGCATAACTGGAGAAAATCAACGTTGGCTAGGGCGAACTGCTGCCCAAAACAAAATAGAAGATGGTTAGCACCGCAGGCGTCGATGTCGGCGAAACACCGGTGACGAGCGCTGGGGCGTCACTGGCATCGTAAAGCTACGCGGAGCACTTTTTCTAGACGCAAGTGTTTCGCGAAAATGCGAACTAGAATTCGCGACCTTAGAATATTCTAAACGAGAAGCTTCGCGGACGTTGTGTGAAATGTTATTCCGACGTAATACTGAAAGTTACGCGGCCCTCAAGAGTCGAACCTGGGGCCTCTGCGTGCGAGTCTCGTGCGCTCCCACTGTGCCCTGCACACGGCATTACTATTCCCTCTTAAACACACAGTCCCACCAATGCAGCACAAAAGTAAGCACAAAAAAGAGGACCAGCACACTCAGAAGTGAAAGACTTATTCAGTCCGCAGCTCTATTCATAGTAGTACGACCTGATACAGACGACGTGCACCACCATGGGTCGTAGATAGCGCCTTGCGGGTGGCCGAGTTCCGCCGGGAAGAACTTTGTAGTTGAGATATCCGAGTCGTCGGATGAACCTGTGAGGTCTGAAGTATCGCTTGAGCAGTTTCTCGCTGACACCGCGGTGACGAATTGGCGCCCACACGCACATTTTGTCTCCGTGCTGGAAGTGGACGTCGCGGCGCCAGAGGTTCAACCGGCGAACGTTGACACGTGGTTGATCGTATATCCAAAGTCGGGAAAGCTGGCGTGCCTCCTCCGCTATCTGAGTGAGCAGACAAGCAACGTCGCTTCCGTCATTCACTGGTTCGATGCGGCAGCATCGAGTCCAGAATGGCCGTTCAACTTTCTGACAGGTAACAGCTGAAATGGTGAAAACCCGGTGGTCACTTGAACCGCCGTGTTCTAGGCGAAAGTGACGTACGGCATATCTGCTGGAAGGGCGTAGCTAGGGCAGATTACGGCTGTAGGAGTCCTGCTTGCTTTGCTGGGGGTTTGTTACGTCGTTGGCACTCGTGGCACGATCGGGTGTACAGATGGACGGTCTTCGAAAGTATTGGCTAGTAGTACTTGTCACGAATCCGATCGAGTGTCCTGCTGTAGCCGATGTGTCCACTCGGTGGGTCGTCATGGCATGCTTGAAAAAGTTCGCCTCGGAGGTGGCAAGGTCAACCAGCAGCCACAACAGCCTGATTGTCCCGAAGTCTTTTTTAGAAAAGCACATCTTGTAGGAAGGCGAAATTAACAAATTTCGAGAAAAGACTCGGGGAACTGACCTTCCTCGACATTCGAGGTGGTCGATCACTGCGCGAAGTTCGGGTCATTTGATGTCAATAAAGCTAACTGTGCCGATAAAACTGGCGTGGTCGTCGTTGTCGTTGCCGGTGGGAGGAGATACAACCGGTGTCCTAGACAAAAAGTCGGCATCATTGTGCTTGTTGTCGAACTTGTGCATAATGGTCATATCAAATTCCTGCAGACAGAAGGCTCCAGCGGTCGAGTTGTCCTAACGGACCCTTCAGGTTCGGGCGCCAGCAGAGGGACTGGTGGTCTGTGACAATACGGAATGAATTGCAGTACAATTACGCAGCGATCATTGTTATCCCCCTGAGGACGGCAAGACACGCCTTGCCGGTCGTTGAGTAATTTCGCTCTTCCTCGGATAAGGCCCGGCTTGCGTAAGCAATCACCCTTTCTGCACCCTCTATTCACTGGATGAGCACCGCTCCGAGCCCGATCTTGCTGGTGTCCATGTGAATTTCCGTGTCCGTTGGCTGATTCAAATGTCCAAGGATAGGGGGCGACTGGAGTCTTTGCTTCAGTTCCTTTACAGCTTGCTCCATCTCGTTTCCCCAGAGGAAGTTCCCGTTTTTCTTCGTCCAATTCGTGAGCGGCGCAGAGATCTTCTCAAATCCGCGAAAGAAACGTATGTAG
Source organism: Ixodes ricinus (assembly GCA_037355805.1). Taxonomy (NCBI): domain Eukaryota; kingdom Metazoa; phylum Arthropoda; class Arachnida; order Ixodida; family Ixodidae; genus Ixodes; species Ixodes ricinus. Next base: position 31,597 of record JAZHYW010064988.1, on the reverse strand, counting down.
CATGCGCACAGCCTAAGCCATTTTCGTGCAGTCTTGTTGTCTGATGGTTTCAGATAATCAGGTACTGCATATGTCTTTGCAGGGCCTGGACTTACACCCTGAGCACTCACGATGTGGCCAAGGAATTTCAGCTCACCATAACCGAACCGATATTTTTACGTCTTCAGCGTCAGCCCAGCAGATTTGACAGCGTGTAGCAAGGCTATAAATTGTGTTAGGTGTTCGTCGAATTCGGTTAAAAACAATACACCGTCGCCGAGGTAGACGAGAGAGCTCTGTCATTTCCCGCCTTAAAGTACGGTTTTCATAACGCGCGGAAAGGTCGTCGGCGGGGTGCATGGCCCGAAAGGCATCACTTTAAATTTGGACAGTCCGTGCGGAGTGACGAAGGCAGCTTTCGCACCATTTCGTTCGTCGAGCTCAATATGCCAGTAACCGATGTTCAAGTGAATCAACGAAAAGTACCGGGAGTGGCGCAGACTGTCCAGGCTGTGGTAAATTGCGGCGCCGCGGATAGGCGTCCTTCTTTGTTACTTCGTTCAGTCAACGATAGTACACGCAGAACCCCCGAGTTCTGTATTTCTTCTTTACCCGAACCACTGAGGAAGGAAACGGGTTGTTTGAGGGCTGGATGATGTCGTTGCCTAGCATTTACTGAACTTGCTTCATGAATGACCTCTCTCTATTTCACAATGACTCGGTAGGGTGGCCGATGAACAGGAAGAGCGTCGTCGTCGATAACATTTCGGATGCTTCGCAATCGATGTTTGGCGTACCTTTGATGACGTGGCGAAGTACTCACTGAACTCAGAGAGAAGGTTTCCCAGCTGACGTCATTGTGGAATGGGCGGAGTTGGGTCGATGTCGAACACCGAAGGCCGGCGTTGTCTCTTGTTTTGACGAAGAGACGTCTTCTAAGACTCCGGCGATCGCGGCTGGGTCCTTGAGTTCCTCGCCGTGGCCAACGGCGGTGGCTTTCGTAAGGTGCAGGGCCTCTATGTCGAAAGCTCTTTACGAGGCCAACGATGCGTCCATCTCAGAGCTCCGCTACGGCCTCTTGCCGACGCCGATCCCTCTTCTTACAAGAAGCCAAACGCTTCCTTCCATCTTAGCTTCACTCGCAGATAGCTTTTCCGAATCCGACACGCACAAGCACACCTCGAGCGCGGCGGCGCGTTCACATGGTTGGTGAGAGACATGCACAGGCAGCTGACGTGGCCGACGTAGTTTTCCGATTATCTGGTGTTATAACAGGCTTTTTCAGCATCAACTTTTCCGCGTCCACGATGGATGACGGCGCTGAATTTACACAAACAATCTATTCCGAGTATAACATCCTTCGCACAGTCCCGCAGAACAACAAACTCCAGTGGACTCATTTCGCCGTGAATCACAACTCAGACGGTGCACCTTACAACGGTGCAATAAAATGCCCTCCGTCGATGCGTATCCGCGGGCCATCCCGTGGTCTAGTGACGTTCCCGAGGCACTGAGAGAGTCTCCCACTCAGAACGAGGTAGTCCGCTCCGGTGTCCACGAGTGCCGACGCGGTGTGGCTGTCGATGATAACGTTGATGTTGCTGGACACCGTTGCAGAAACGTCGCTTCGATGCATGGCGTCGGTCGAATGGAAGGTCTGAGGCGTTCTTAGAGGATTTTATGTCGTCCGTCTACGGAAACTCTACATCCAGGGGTTGCCGCGCTTGAGTTTTCCCTGCGTGACAAGGGCGACAGGCTCTTTCGGCGGGGTCGGTGCATCGAAAAAGCTGTACGTCGTGGTGACGCGACTTGAACCCGCGGGGTTGACTGAGGTCTTCGGAGGCACTCTTCAAACTTCCGCGGTCCCTGACCGTAGCGTGGACGTGGTTCCTTAGCGCAAAAGCAGCTACACACTATTTGCCGGTAGGGGCAACCGCGGTTGATACGGTCTGGTTTCCCGCAGTGGGAGCCGATCGGGCGTCAATCGGCCGACCTCCACACCTCGTTCTTCCTCCACAACAAACGTTCTGGTTGGACGGCGGCGGTGGTCGGTCCATGGTGGCGCAGCTCAACGTCGATTCCTTCCGTGTCGTCATGCTGATGAAAACTTCAGATTGAAAAGACCGTTGGACTTCCACACGCAGAACCTCGGCAATGGAGAGGGTCGCTGGGCTACTAGTGGCTGGCAGCAACCTTCGTAGTTCCTTCCGGACGACGTCTCGTATAATTTCGCGGATCTCTGAAGTAAGAGGGGCGATTTCACTGCTAAACAACTTTGATGCAGCGACGCGTTGAAGTCGATGCTTCTGGGAAACGCGCACTTGGAGGGCGCGCTTGATGCTTGTTGCCTCAGTGACGAAGGCTTCGACGGTGGTCGCCGGGTTGCGGACGAGTTCCAAAGATATCGTCTTTCACCCTGCGCATGAGGAACCGCAACTTCTTGTCGTGTGTGGCATGTGGACTGGCACGGCTGCTAAGGCAAAATACGTCTTAAACGAAGCCCTGACTGTTTCGTTGGGGCCCTGGGCTCGCATTTCAAGAAGGTCCTTCACCATCTCCCGACGGTGTTGAGTGGTGAGCTTCCATAGCAACTCGCTCCTGCAGACATCCCACGATTTTAGCGTTGGCTCGTGGTTCTCGAACCAACACTTGAAGGTGCCCTCTAATGCAAAGTAGAGGCTCTGCAGGAACTGTTCTGTGTGTCCAGTTGTTGTGTCGCGCCACTTGGTCGTACTGGTTGAGGCATTCTTCAATGTTCTCGTGAATCTTGCCCTGAAACGGTGCCGGTGTCCGAAGCGGAAAGGGAAGGTAAACGACGGAAGGGCGAGCGGGTACCTACTGAAACTCGGTCCCCATCGTCGGTGCCTTCGTCTTCCTCGGCTGCACGGAAAATTCACCGAACTCCGGAGACTGGCCTTGGTTGCGGAAGCTGGCTCGGGCTTCGGGTTTGTCGACGGGGATTAGCTTTCCGAATTCGAAATCGATCATGCACTAAATATCATCTGAGGTGTACGTTCCACTGCAAGGAATGCGGTACCCCGCATCCACACCAAAATCTCACGATTGTCAAATGATGAGGTGGCGTATAACTGGAGGAAGCTGAACATTTCGTGGGGCGAACTTGAGCCCAAAATAATATAGGATAAGTTTAGTTTGGCAGGCATCGATGTCGGTGAAGCAGCAGTATTCAGTGTTTGGGCGAGATTGATTTCGAAGAACACTCGCGGAAGGTTCTTTCTAGACGCACGGGTTTCGCGAACATTCGAACTAGAATCTTCCGCCTTCGAGCTTTCTAATCAAGAAGCTCCTCGGACGTTGTACAAACAAATGATTACAACAAAATATCAAAATCTGTGCGGCCCTCAGGAATCGAACTTTGAATCTCTGCGTGCGATTCGGGTGCGTTGCCACTCGGCCACGCTTGGCAATTTTTTTCTTCATTGCATAATGAAAGCACCATCCGTCTAACTACATTAAAACACTCTACAAGTCATTTGTAGAGTACATTGAAAGCTTTCTACTTGAGTGAGCGGTTTGTAAGGGTTGAGCCACTCGGGTTTTGTATTCTGGTTTGAAAACACATTTTCTAGCTGCTTAACCAGATTAAAACAAAAATAAAACAGCTCTTCCTTCGCATTAGAGTCGGCATGACAGACAGCCATGAGCGACCTCCAGATACAACGCGAGTCTAATGACATAAACATGTCGTACGGAACACCAGTATTATTGGGGAGTTTTAGCGAGTCGTTGTTCGAGCCCACGGTTCCGAAATCACGAACGGTGCAGCTCGTCCGTACCGTGAAACCGTACGTAAAATTTGACATATTTTAGCGATTCGTTTAACTGCCGCAAACATGTAAACGATGATAATGATTGTGGAAAATAATCCGTGGAGAAGGGGAACAAGAGGGATAAAGGACAAACACAAATCTGCAAACACAGCTAGGTGACTGGTGAGCGACCGAAAAGATCCGCCTGGTCCGGGTATCGAACCCAGGACCTCTACCAACTGAGCTAACCAGGGGTTAGACGTCAGTAGAGCAAACGGGTTTTATCAGCTGCCACCAGTCTAACACTAACAAGGGTGAAGCTTGCAATTTAAGGTTATGATTATAAGGCAATTAAATGCAAAGGTGCAAGCGAGCTGGAAATGAATGACAAAAATAATCCCTCTTGTTCCCCTTCTCCAGGGATTATTTTCGTCATTCTTGTCCAGCTCGCTTGCACGTTTGCATTTAAATGCCTTATAATGATGATTGTGTTTGACCGGTAGCGCCATCTTCTAGTAAACATGTAAAATATTATTGCAACGTATAAATCCGTGGCAGCTCGTTTTTCCGGCTTACTACTAATGCAAACAGGACGGCCGACGTAACATTTGCGGGTCATGAATTTTAAGAACATGCGAAGATAGATAGAGGAAAAAGTATCTGAACGACCATAAAGGTATGAGATCTGTCTCCGTCATCTGAAACTTGAACGATCGTTAAGGTTGTGTGCCGTCGAACCAAATTATTTCGTGTGCTCGCGGTCGCCACGGCATCTAGTCTACCCGCAGATCGCAAAAATTTCCTAGCATGCGCAGTTTATAGCATTCACGAACGCTTACCATAGCCCTCAAAATTATTTGAATCAACTTCTCAAATAAAGCAGACTAACAAGATGGCGAAATCGCCTACTCCTGCCCTGAGCCTAACGCTCGGCTGGGTCGGCGAAACCAAACGCCAAACCAACCGCCATATTTTTTCTTTTTTTCTTTACCCCAGTCGTGAACAGTGCTGGCTGCGTTGCGGTGACGACTCCAGCGGCCGGAATGGAATAAACGAACAAGAAGAGCCTCCCGACGCCCCGATTGACTCGCACGCGCATGCGCTGCGCCGTCGCCATGCGTTCAGAAGTGAACCGTTTGTGTGAAAAAAAACCTGCTATAACTCCCTGTTACTTACATTCTAAAACCGTATGCCGGATCGGGTAATCCACAACTGTTTTTAAAGTGTGCTGAAGCGCATCCCCCCCCCCCCCCCCACAAAAAAAGAGAAAAACAAAAAGAAAAGCAGCGTCTCAGCAAATTTGCCACGCACGCGGCTTTACGTACATGGATATTCTGTTTTGTGTAATTTAAGATCAGAGGAATGTTTAATGCCATTTGCTCAAAAAAACATTACATGGTTTTGTTTTATTAGTGATGCACCCTCTAAAGAGTCAACTCACGAACTAAAACGACTAAGAACTTGAAATAGAAATGAATTTTATGTCTAAGTAAGTTTATTGGAAGAGATCCTAGGTTTCGGAGGCCTTTACTAATATTAAGTGGAAAAAATTAAAGACGTTTACAATTCCCTGTAATGCCAAATTAAAGCGCAGCTCTAGAGAAGGAGTAATGAGGGTACGGAGAGGAGGGTATGCCTCTCCTTCTCCTTGCCTCCTCTTGCTCTCATTCTCGTCCTCCTCCTCCTTCCTCCTCCCGCTCCCTCCCCCATCCTCCACCTGCTCTCGTGAAGGTCTCGTGAAAGTCGTTACCTTCGTCGTGAAGTTCACAAGCGACCTTCGTGACGTCACTCGTGAACCTCGTGGCGTAAACCGTTACGTCACGTGTGATGTCATTATCGGAAATGTCCCATAATGAAACTTGCGGTTACGCCGACGGCGAAGGTGAAGGCGACAGCACTCAAGCCGGAAACGGGCGCCTAAGAGCTGCGGTTTAGAACAGCCATGCGCAAAACACAGGAAACCAATAATTCTCATTAACTGATGGGGCTTTAAATAACAATGTTAAATATATTTTTAGATGCGATCGCACCGATCACATAAAACGCATTATGATCAGTGGCACCATCGCAGACTTTATTTTTAGACTTAAATATATTGCCACGCGCGTCGGCGAGCGACCGCATGCGTGGCCGACTGGTTACATCGCTTGACTTTCGTGCGGAAGCCCAGGGTTTGATTCCTGGGAGCTACCCGTCGTTTATTGATTCCCGAAGTCTTCAAAACGTCCCCGAAGTCTTCAAAACAGACCGCGGATAGCCGTTCATTGCTCAGCTGACGCAAGAAATCTTTCGTCTCAGTAGCACCAGCTTCCGTCGAACAACTGCGTACAATCGCAGACAAATGGACTAACGGAACGACTAAAGAAAACTATCGCCGACATGATTTCAATGTATATCGGCGTAGAGCACAAGACGCGGGGCGAGGTGTTACCCTATGTGACGTTCGCTCACAGCACGGCGGTGCGAGAAACCACTGGAGTAACACCGTTTCAGCTGGTGCATGGCCAAAAGAAACGACCATGATCGATGCGATGCCGACTAAGGAACCAGCTTACGATGAGGGCCACGACGCCCACCCAGGTGGTTGCTCAACGAGCTGACGAAGTTTGCCAGCTCGCTTGCCTCCCAATTCAAGATCAACAATGTGCCGACACTACCCGGTACAATATACGTGGGACCGACGTTCGCTTGAAGCCCGGAGACGGTGTGTGGTCAGGAGCCCGATACGACGGCGCGGTGTGAGCGGGTAACTTTTGAAGCGCAATTTCGGACCCTGCAAAGTGTTTAGACGACTCGGGAAACTGAAATACGAGAGAATTCCCGACGGAACACGGACTTCATTACGCCTCCCTTCACGACGGGAAGTCGTCCATGCCGTGCACCTAAAGCCGTACTGAGATCGATAGGAATGTGAACTGCGTTTTAGAGCGCAGCTCTCAGGCGCCCGTTTCGGGCTTGAGCGCCGTCGCCGTCGGCATAACCGCGCGGTGCATTATGGGACGCGTGACGTCAATCTTGACGTCACTGATGACGTCACCAGTGACGATGACGATGACGTCATTAGTGACAATGACGATGAGGATGAGGATAACGTCATCAGCGATAATGACGTCATCAGTAACGTCAGTGATGATGTCATCAGCGATGATCAGTGACGATGACGCATCAGTGATGATGCACGTCGATGCAGTGACGACGACGATGACGTCATCGGTGATGACGTCATCGTCATCGTCGTGTGACCTCACAGAGGTCACGTGACGCCACGGGGATCACGTGACCCCCGTGAGGTCACGTGAACCTCGTGAGGCGACGGCGACGCCGCACGGAGTGAGTAGTAGCAGACAGAATAAGGAGGTGAGGAGGAGGGAGGAGGGGTATACCCTCCCCTCAGTACCCTTCCCTCCTCCTCCTCAAGAGCTTCGCTCTAATTCGGCGTTACAGGAAGTTGTAAACGGCTTTCATTTTTTATGCTACGCCCGTTAGGACTGTGTTATACAAGACTTCGTAGTTTGCCATTTGTTTACTGCTTTATTTTCATGCAAGTTGCACCGAGAGGATGCTCTTTTTAAAAGCGGGAGTAATCCCACGCCCGTCGCCGAGCGAGGGCGTGCATGGCCGAGTGGTTACCGTGCTTGGCTTTCGAGCGGAGGCCCCGGGTTGGATTCCTGGCGAGCTGCGCGTCTCTTCTTTATTCTTTCAATTTATCGTTCCCGTAAGTTCGAGAACCTGCTCTAGCAGCACGCTTCCCCGGATAACACTTGGGCCAGTTTGGCGCAAGCTTGGTCAGGGCTTGAGCCGGGTTGGCTCTAGCTCGCGCAAATTTGTCCCAAGCCTCAGCCGAGAAAGTGTGCTGCTTGGGTTGTCGTCTGATTGAGATACGAATGTTCTACGCGCCCAACTCACCCTGGTACATAGGGACACCGCATGGCGAGGTGGAGTCAGTCTCGCCCCAGCGTTCGACCCTGCTCTTTTGACGCCTGCGACGCTAGTCTTTTTTCTATTTTATTTTGGGCACAAGTTCGGCTCATTAAACGTCTAGTTTCTCCAGCTAATTAAGCGTCTCATGATTTGTTATTCGTGACAGTATACCACGCAACATCCCACGCTCAGTTTCTGCACCATTGTAGCGCTAGTAGTTCGAACGAGATATCATGTTTTTGAGCGGTACCTTCTTTTCTAAGATTATATAAGAAAATTTCGAAACTCTCTTTGTTACAATGGTGAACGACAAAAACCACAATTACATTGCGCTGAATGGCGCAAGTCGCCAAAAACAGACTCAATCTTCCTGATTAACATTTCCTAAAATCACCCGTAAATTTTGAATGAGTTAAGCATTAGTTCTGAAAAAATGGGATAGATTGTTCCAACCAGAAGCGCTACGTTTGGACGGAAACTGAGCGTTCAGAAACTCCTAGTTTAATTTTGCGATTAATATAACTTGGTAAACGTTTTACCTGGAGGTCCCGTACTTTCACACATATCTGTGTTGCTTACCGGACGATATGAAGAGAAGAGAGAACGTCACTGCTGCGATAGCCAGGAGGACGAAAGCCAATATAATCAAGTTCTTGTTCCTAAAAGAAAAAGCCTTTTATAAAGCAGCCGCGAGATATTTTGTTCTATTTTTCTTAGCAGGTGCTTTATTAGCTATGTAGGGGCATCATTCCACGGGCTATTCCAACAAATAGTATTCGTCGATTTGAAATAATATTTATCAAGAGTGAACTTAAAATGCGTAAACAAAATTAATAAATCAAGTACGAAAATTTTATTCCAGCAATGGTTCGAACTTGAAGTGAGTTTTCGTAGAATTCTGCTTAAACAAAGATGCATGTAGAGGTTAACACTACATCCCAAGTCGCCATCTATTTGGTCAGTATTTATTCAAATGAACATAAGAGCATCTCGTTCAACATTTCGCCTTAATAACGTTTGTAAGCCGAGACTCAAGCACGTGGGCAGAGTCTCAAAAATACCTTTGCAAAAAGTATCAATACTAAATATAAAAAACGTATTGCGTTTCCTTTTTTTTTCAATTGATATTGGATCGGTGGTTGTGAGAATACAGTAGACAACTCTAGCAAACTTAAAGGGCAATTATTTTTAAATACAAAAATATGACTGGTATGGTTTTAGTGGCACGAAACTATGTTCAAAGTAGAAATGTTACATCAACGAAAAGTTGGAGTACTCCACTAAAACGATTTTGGAAACGCATCCAGCTGATCTTTAGCGGGTGGAAAGAGGGTTAGCTTTGAGTCAGGGAAAACTTTCGCAGCACCTCTGTGACGTCACGTCGCAACCGGGCGGCTGATGGTCAGTGTTGCCATCCCTCTAGCAGATGGTCTCGTATTGGCTGTGGCTCCCGAAACTAAACTTTGAGCCGTGATATTTACAAGCTACACACAATATAAAAAATAACCGTGCAATTTCAGGAGCATTGCCTCAGCATTAAACGGTCGTAATTCCAAATTCAAAAATATTGACCAAAGGTTCACTTTAAGAGGGCGATACTATCATACTGCACAGTGAGCGAATAACACTCAGTGAAATAAAATTTAAAAATATCGGGTGAAACGGAAAATTAAATTCAGCAAGCTAACGTGCGAACCGCGAATTATTATGTTACTCAAGGTGTGGTAACTTGCAAGATTAGAAAAAAACAAAAATGTATATATATACATATATATATATATATATATATGTATATACATATATATATATATATATACATATCATATGTATATATATGTATGCACATAGTATATATATGTATCATGTCTCGTCAACACGAACGCCGTTAATATGCATACGCATATTGTCGGCGTTTACGTGATATGCGTATGCATATTAACGTAAACGCATAATATAAAACAGTTGTCTTTCTTTTCGTGAATTACATTCTTCAGGGTACGTAAATACAAATTCAATATGTATTGGACGTGTTTATCATATCTATTTGAGCGGGTTCCGCTTGCCAGCCGTTACTAGCCCTCGTCAAACTTGTCTAGGTACTTGTAGGTAACCTAGTAGGGAAGGGTGGTTAACTTTTAACCGCGGTTAAAGTTAACCGGCTTCGAGCAAACGGAGCCTTAAGACAAACACCAATGCGATCCCGAACGTGGAAACTGCGTACGCCGGAGCCATTTTGTCAAACGAAGCGACGGGGCCATGCGTGGCTCCCCGAATCCGTACCGAGCCAGTCACGTAATTTAGAAATCCCTCTCCTAGGTACTGCGGCTAACTTTAGCCGCGGTTAGCGCTTAACCGGGCTTCGAGCAAACGCGCCCTGGAGAGTGACTTGCAGCAGAAAACGCGTCTGCCATGTTCCCTACCACTGCTCTGACTCCGCCAAGATCGTGGTGGGCAACAGTATAACACCTATGTGACGTGACTAGTCGAAGATTGGGGCACCGCTTTTTTGTTTTTGGAAACTGTGTAAACACACCAGCCAGAGGCGTCGCAAGCACCATAGTTTCACTTGAGCATTGTCATTGCATAGGTCGCTTTTTTAGACATAAACGTATTTTGCGCTTGATCACTCACTTGTATGCTCCTATTCTTCGCTGCCATTTCTTGTCTCGTGTTCAGAATGAAAGCAAATTGAGAGCCCCTTTCAGTGCGTAGATTCCAAAAGGAGTTGATTATAATTAATTTCTTTATCATTTTGAAGAGCTTTACACTTACATTCGGTACGCGAAACCTTGAGTGCCTATAATTTATTCTTACCTGTTTTCTAAAAAAAATAAAAAAACGGAATTAGGACAACACGTTTTTGTGGTTGAGTATTGGTAGTGTTTTTTACGCAACATAATAACATATTTCCTACCTTCTCTTTCAGTCGCAGGATAATCGATAGGAGGAATGAAATCCCCGAATTCAGAGGCTGCAGGAAGCAAGAAATCGGCTATGAAATACACTTCAGGAAGTTACATTACGGGAATGCATATACCTAAATATATGTGCGTTGTTTTGAAAGCAAATTTGAATTGGAATGCACATATAGCAAATGTTTTTCGTAAAGTGCCAAAGTAAACGGTTTGGCATTTAGGCAAAAGTTAGCATTTTTGGATCCAGAGGTCAAGGTGACAGTATATAAGTAAATATAATTAACAACGATTGAATATACAAGCCCAGTTTGGTGACAATTCAGGCATTTCAGGCAACAAAATATTACAATAATAGAACGCGTAAAAAGTCAAGCTGCGCGATTTTTTTTCCTATCGCTATCAATCCACAGTCGTTTCCCCACTGAAGTCCGACGTGAACGTTTTGTATATATGTAAAATTATATTGCTGACTCGAATTAATTGTTTATTTTATATTGCTACAGGGTGATTACTACACTGATTTAAAAAAAGTAACCTCTATGCAAGCTTCAATAGGACATATCGAACGAAACGTAACGAATTTACGGTAAGGTAGTCAGAAATGAACACGACGTACCATCGCGCTCCAATGAAATGCGAACAGTGACGGAACTTGGATTCCACTACCGGCGCAGCCACTAAGTTTGGGATGTGCTTGGCGAGATTTAAACACATCTGAGTGGGTCGCTGCAAGGTTGTGTGTCCTAAAGTTCCGTGATAAAAATCACGCATATAAGCACCGCCAACCATAGTTGTGGCAACGCGCAAGACACGCGGCACGAGCGGGTGCTCCCCTGCCATTTGCTTCAAAGGGACGCTCATTTTAGTAACGCGCCACCATTTGCTTGCAAGGAAGGGCAACTCGAGGCACGGGCTTCTTGCACTGGGACATTCGACGCTACTTGCGAGACAAACGCAAACACATCGAGGGAATTTAGTGCGCCCTACTCCGATGTGTATGAACCTCTCCAAGCACATATCTAGCTTGGAAGCTGCACCGGTAGTGGGCCCAAAGTTCTGTCACTGTTCGTATTTCATTTGAACCCTATGGTACTCGTAGAAATATTTATTTTTTGTTTGTTCTGCTCCTCCTCTATACCTAAGTTTTAAAAGACAAAGAGTTGCTCGATAATTTTCAGAGTTAAAGACTATTTGAATAATGTCATCGTGTGCCAAAGTAGACACCAGTGTTTTAGAAAACAAAGTAATGTTGAAGCTTTGAAATAATCATATGTACCTGTGTTATCGTGGAAAGCACTCGAATAATGAATATCCGGAAAAGAAATCGTTGGTAACTCCTCCATCAATTCGTATTTATAAAAAAGAATGAAAATGTTATGGTCGCAACGAAAATATAAAGAAAGAACAAACGAGATGGTGATTTATAAATACATTTTATAAAATCACGGGGACAGTTGTTCTGAGAAAATGGAATTTCCGTTTCCTTTGAAATGTGGAACTACTATCAAAAAAGGTCCACCTTTTACCTCGTCAAGATTCCTCATTAAAAAATGTCGTGTTACCCAGATTTCATTTATTTTGGTTTTGAAATTGTAATTTCGGCAAGTGACTAAAATAAACTTCGAATTTCACAAAATTGAAAACCTAATAAATACAAGCCGATAAACCCCCATTTTTCAGCGGAAAATAACCATTGAAAAACACCCACCAAATTTCACGAGAAATGAAGCTAAAAAAAAGCAAATTCCTAATCATATTCTATATTCAGTAAAGACTGAACCGAAAGTAAGCGCTGTAACAAACGACGACATATCCGACAGCGACAGCGACAGCGACGAGAGTCAGCGACGGGCGAAGGAGATTCCTCACTGTCGCTCGTCGCGTTGCTCGGTTTTTGTACTACAAAACGTCGCTCATCGCCGTAGTTGCTTGCTTCCGTCGCTTTCAAGCGGCTTGCCTCGTTCCGCGACTGACCGAGCGACAGCAAGGCGGGTCGCTGTCGTTTGTCTCGTCGCTCGCCAAATCGCTTACATGCTGCTTTTTACGTAACTATTGTCCGTAGCAGATAAAGGACCCAGGTTGCGCATGATCTCCCTTAAGCATGTGCTCGTTCTCTCCCGCCGGACTTTAGCTGGAAAAGCGACAAATTGTAATCGAAAGCAGAAAACTTAGCTTAGCATCTCCTGAGTTATTACGCTGTCATCGACTACGGTCACAGAATTGTGAGAATGGCCGGAAGGAGCTCAGGTTGTGCCGCTTCCAGTGGGTGCTTCCCACTTTCCAGAACGCTTTGGCGCCTCGGGGAACTCGAGGGCTCGCGTGCAGCCAAAGCATGCCGGAAGCAAATGAGCATGTGCTGGCGGCTGGGCGTTAGAGCGATACGCAATGCCGTTCTTATTTTATGATTGACTACGTTTGACTTTCAGTAAGTGATCAATCTGTCTCAAATAATCTTCTGTTAATTCGTCTGACTGTGTTTTCTTTTAAACGTTACAGAGTATCGACTAGCAGACGAATCTGCACGTGAAGTGAATATCTATTTAATCCCGTTAAAAGGGCGGTGCAACGATCTTTGTGCATTCGTAAATACCACTTAAAATAAATTTTTGACATTGATAACCTTTAAAACACACGTTAGTTTTCTTCCTCGTGCAATTATACTCGCAAACAAATTGAAGAAAAATATGTTTTTTTTCTCCCCTTCAACTCCTTGCCAGATCAAGTCGGCTCGTCACCTAGAGCCGATTATCTGCCGCCAGTGTTTATCATAGCTAGGATCTGGAGTTAGCAAAGCACAGGACAGGCCTAAGTTCATGAGCGTTGTTAGGATTCGGCTATTGTCGTCGTTACAGCAATTGTACACGAGCCACTATCCGAATGCTTGTCGAGCTATTGATTATCTCGAGCCAAAATCAAGTGATTACTCTATTCTCGGGTCCAATCTACGAGCCGCATTTAATTATCATCACTTGGGGACTATGCCGAAACTCTGATCTTCAAACTACGTAATCAAGTTTTGCGAAGGAGAGATTGAAACGAAGCCCGCTAAATTCTTGACATTACTCCGCAACAAGGAGGTTTCTAAGTCAATGTAAAATCTCTTGATGAAATGTCATGCTTTCATGTACCGTCAATCATTTTTCTGTAAACACGCAAGACACATGTCACGAGCAAGTGCTCCGCCGCCATTTGCTTGCAATGGCTACTGGTGACACGGCCCTCGTGCACTGTCGCATTTGACGCAACTTGCATGCAAAACGCAAACACACCGAGAGGATTTAGGTCAACGGCGATTTATGAGAAAGTACTTGAGTCCCACTAGTGCTAGGAAGCGTATATAAAGTGACAAAATATACCACTCAATATATTTGCACCGCCCCTTAAAGGGTCACTGCACTCATATTTAAGCGTCTACCTTTTTTAAGGTTTCCACGTCTTTGGGTTCGGGCAAGCCAGCGGGCACGGAGCGAGTAACTAAATATCAGTGCATCATATTTTAACCGGACGACACGGAAACCTCCTCCACCGACGGGGGCGACCCGCGGTACCGAAAGTGCGCGATATGTGACGTCTTTGGTCCTGGGCTTACTACTTGTCAGAGCCACTAAAAGCTTCTTCTTAGTCGAAATACAAAATATAAGTGGCGCGAACTGTTTCAATTATTTATAAAAGTAGTTTTTGTTCCGTATTTTAGATCAGAAAAGAAACAAATGCAGTTTATAAAGTACAGAAACAAGAAATGACCCGTCGACATACCCGCCACCAAGCGGTGGAAAAGGCGGCGCATACTAGAGAGGAGTAGTGGGATCAGGCGCCGACACGGAAAGGTCCCAGATGTACGCGGCGGCGCTGCGGTCGTTTACGGACTGGAGGATCCGACCGGCTCCGAGCGTTCCGAGGCCTTCAGCGAGCAGCTTTGTCTTGCGTTTCGGCCGTTTCGTGGTACGGCAGCGCGAAGTGGCTCCCGTTCTGAACTGATCTTTACCCTGTGTTTGCTGTCGTTTGTGGGCAATCAAGTGTCAATGCCAAATTAGTGTTTAATCGCGCAGCAAATGCAGTGCGAGCCGCCCTGGCTGCCCGCTGCATACAGCCTATCCAGAACATGCTTTAGTGGCGCCCTCTCGAGCCGTCGACACGGAGTGCGGGAGCCGTGACCACTCGCTGAGTTCACTGCCCCTCGTCTAGTTCACGGCCACTCAAGCAACCAAGGACGTCACGAAGGAGGTTATTTTTTGCTTGTTTTTGTAATCTTAATTTGCCTATAACTTCTAAAATAAAGTGGAATTCGAGAAAAGAAAGGTTTCATTAAGTTGCTACGTTCATTTCGCTTAGGTTCGGTGCGAATTAAAAACCAGTAAAAAAGTCCTTGCAGAGCCCCTTTAAGGAAGCTTGCCGAAAGCGGAAATTGAGATTCAATATTTTTTTTTACGTCCATCCATTAGAACATATTAACCTTATTCGTACGTGGCATTGGTTGAAAAAGAGTGCTTTACATTTAGAGTTTAAATATTTCTGAAAGTTAAAAAAATATTTAGACATAGAGATTTAGAAAAAATAATTATATTAAAAATACAAACATAATAAATATTTTAGATATCTTAAAAAGTATTTAGCGTAGTACCGGAATACACGCACTTTTATAACTAGTTGTATTGCAGGACAAACATGAAAATCTTTATATCGGATTTTTCTTCTGTCGCGTACCTGCTACAAGGGTGATTTATTAATGGTCGCCTTTGTAAATTCTAGAAAGTTTGCTTAAATTTCGAAATATTTCTCGCACATCATGACTTGGACAGCGGCATATGCTACAACTTTTCGAATTAAAAAGATACACCAGTCGTACCGCTCATGTTTACTAAAAGCCTTGCAATATACATATAAATCATGCGGTAATCAACATGATCGAGCGACACATGTTACTCAAGCATTGAACAAATATAGAAAGACAGGATGGGTTTTAATCTGGACATTTTGCAAAAACGTCGGCGAGAAATTCGACTGCCGTGATTGGACAGCGACAAGGTCATGCGCGGCGCCGGCCAATGACTTCCGCCGGATTCCTCGCCGACGTTTTCGGCAAGTGTCCACATTAGGCTCCCTTCTTACCCCTGCTGGGCAATTTGGGCTCTTGCTCTGAAAACAAACAAACAAAAATTATCCAAGTGTCATTGTGTAAATCCATTTGGGCGATGCAACTATGCACCAATCAAATGAGTGAGATTAGGAGGCAAGAGTGCTAGTGGACTTCAGAACGCCGATCTCTGGTGTGAGTGATTAATGACCTAACACTAAGCACCTTTGTCTGTGCTGCACTCGTTTAACATGTTCGAACGTACGGGCTAAACCAAGTACGCTGGGGTTCCGCATTCAAACGCGTTCGACGGGAGCAGTGGGGACAAAGGCTGCCTTTGCCTCCATTGAACTCATCGAAAGCGTTCCAACGCGAAAGCCAAACACCGGACGCCGGAGTTTCGTGTTCTTACCCGTTCGACGAGTGCTGTGAACACAAAGGATTATGCGGAGTGCAAGGTCGTCTGCATCTTGGGCAGGGGTTGCGACAATGTCAGAACGCAGAACTTTTATTGGCTTACGGAAAAAATAGTGGGTATACCTCAAGGCATCTAGCACTGAGGTCTACTCACTATCTGTTCAATCAAAGCCAGTCAGAGCTTGGCATCAGTCTGATGTCAGGGCAACTCCTGCGCAAAAAGCTGACCACTTTCTCTCCGTATAACTTTAATTCTACGCACTTATCATTCCAACCGAAACTCGACGTTCTCACGTTCTCGCCAGCTGTCATCTCCTCCTCTTCCTGAATTTATCGGCGCATAGGATGAACAGATGGCCAGAGAGTACAGTATCCTAAATTTGATATTATTTTAAGTCCTCCAAACGCCAACGCTGCGACTCGAAGGATCCAAAGAAGCAGCTCCATAATAAAGTCATTAAGGTGCTCGCTTTTGTTTTGGTGTGTGTGTGTATGCTGTCACCAGTTTAATCAATCACGCACAGAAAAAAATCACAAGGTCGCAAAGCATTCTTTGTGCGTGATTGGCTCGGTGGTGGTAGCAAACGCAAAAAAGCGATGAGCACCATTACGATGCAACTTTGGTGGTGCTTCATTGGCACTGCCAAAGTGCATCACCACAGTTCAGAGTTGGGTATACATGATTATTTCTTATCTTTCGATTTTTACAAGTGCAATTTCTTTCTTCAAAAGTTTGGTCCGCGAGATGTCTGCAGCGGTGCGAAATATATGCTTTTATTTTAATTCGTTCTTATAAGGACGATCGTTTTCATGAAAAGCCGGCTGTGTCAGCCGGTGCGTCCGCCTGTCAGCGCCATTCATGAAGTCGCGAGGAGAGTGGGGTGGTGAGTAGGTACCGTGTAGCCGGCGGCTACAGAAGGAGAGGGCGACGTGTGCTGACGTTAGCTCTTCGAACCAATACGAGTGTCGCACAGCTGGCGCGGAGCCAGAGATGAGAAGGCGCCGCGCTGCTTTGGAATGCGGCCCAGCTCAGTAGCCGCTCAGGCGATGAATGTGGTTCTTTCCACGAGTGATATGGCTGACCGTATCCAAAAGCGATGACAGAAGAAAGCCTAGGCCACGCGTCGGCCAAGTTAGAGTCACTAAATAAAGCTACGCTTTCAGCGTACCGAAACTCCCAAACTTCGCGTCTGAAGCGCGTCAGGCGCCGCCAACTTGGGTCCGCGCGCAGATGGAGGAGTGATTGTAGCTGAGCCAAGCCGAGCTGTAGCCGTCACCTGCGCCAGCTGCCGTAGCCGCAGCTGTGGCAGCGACTCAAGGTCGTGTTGTTCGTATCTCGGCACCAGAAGGAAAAAGTGCGTGCTGAGCGACGGACTTCAACGTGCGCGCGCAGTAAACAGTAAAACAGCAGCAGGCAGCGGATCGCTGGACCCAAGATGATGGTGTTGAAAGGACGCGATGATGATGATAGCGACTCACGTGACTGCTGCTGTCCAATGATGCCGCGGCTAACAAGAATATTGTTGAATAGAGCGACTGTATTGTCGGCAAAGTGTCAAAGAAATGGAATGCGGTACTCTGAAAGCGTAGCTTATTTAGTGACTCTAGGCCAAGTCAGGTGCAGACAAATAAAGAGCGCAAGCGTCGTTGCGCTACTGCCGCAGAGGCGAGGCTACTGAAGCGTGCAGCGGAAAGCGAAGAGGAAAGACATTAATAAACAAGAGGAAAGCGGTAATAAACGAATGTCAAGGGGTCCTAAACGTATAAAGTGGGGTCAAAAGGAGGTGAGAGAGAAGCATTTTTATGACACAGTTCCATCGGATAAGTATCATTGACAGTCGAAGAATTTGTCTTTTCGTAGGAAAGTCGACTGCACATCTTTGTCGGGGGCTCATATTTATCGTTTGATTAATTCTCGAGGATATTGATAGTGACTCCAGATTCCGCCTATTTTCAGATTGCAATGCGCTTGTCCAGGCTTGCCAATGCAGTTTCGACGCGCCGACCGCGCCCATCGTACATTTATATCACCGCAATTTAGACAAAGTTGTCCCTTACCTACATACGTCTTTGTAAAAAAATACCATTTAAAAGGGGTGCTACTAAGGGACTCAAAAATTCCCTAAGTTATATTTAATATGCTGTGTAATGATAAGTGCCAGCTTAAATTTAGTATTCACATATTCGCGTAAGGGTACTCAATACGAAAACAGTGATTTAGAAGATGGCAATAACGTTACGTTCCCTCCCGATGTTTTTTTTTTGTATTACGTTCCAATGATCATGCCGTTCATAATTGGTAGGCTAGTACAGTTTCCGGTCTATATTGATACGGGAAAACAGGACATATTTTTCAGTTGTTTTACTTATTTTCAAATATCCGCGAATATACATAAATTACCAAGTTCAACTCTAAAGGGGAGAGTTTCAACCAAAAAAGTCCTAGGTCGACAAAAGATTTTCCAGAATCAGTGCAATTTGGTTCTAAACAATTCTATATGTCAATTAACACCAACGAATATTTATCGCTGTTATTATGTTAAAGCCTGAATGTCTGAAAACTATACATTTTGGTCACCTACAAGCGAAATTTTCGCTCTAGATATATGCCCTAAAGTCCAACTGAGCACTGAAATAAGGCCAAAACCACAGTGCGCGGTTCCTTCAAAAATAACACAAAAAAAGAAGAAAAAAAACATGAATTTTTGCGTCTTTTTTGATACCTGGACAACAAAGATGTCCACAGTTCCCAATGTTTAATTTGTGCCTGAATCACGTTTGAGTAACATTTAACCAAATGTCACTAATGCTGCAAAACAAAAAAACACCGACACATACAGGCTGTCAAAGACGTGCACCATGCATGCAGTCATGCCAGTCAAATGATTCCGCTCACTCGTGCTTACTTCATGAGCACCGAGAGCCTGAAGGCCCACCAAAGGTACCATCGCGCGTGCGCTGTACTTTACGGTTGTTTTTGTTGATCGCTTTAGTGAGACTTCATTCCGAAGCACATCTGAGCAATAATTGAGTCTCATCTCGAAGCAGCGTGTTGCAAAAATTAATTGAGTATAGCAAACGTCCCAATAGACGGCACGGCATTGGGCCACGTCATGGTGTCGGCGCGATGCGACACGATTCTTTCTCACATCTGTTCCACGCTTTAGGGTACCTCCATGCGCGCTTTGCTTAGGGTGCTGCCATTCCTTATAGTACCCTGAGTCGACAGCACGTGGTCTCGTGAAAATACAAACAAATAACCGGTCCCAAAATGTCGCCGCAGCACTCTAAATGCCTATAGCTCGTGCCGGTTGACGCGCTTAAACGTGCTCAAGTAAAAAAAAACAAAAGTGTTCCAATAAAAGAGTGAGATGCCATCCCCCTAAGCAAAGCGCACATGAAACCACGCCAGTGAAGCTCGGGCCTAATCGTTGAGCCCCACTGGAGCTTGCATGGTCCAAGATCTAGGAAAAGAGCTCCAGCTCTTTCAGCTACGTGCATGCAGCTCCTCGTTCAAAGAGCGCGCGCACAGACTCGACGCTATGCTTTGAAGACGAGTACTCGTCAGCGTTATTTATTTGAAAGCTTTTCACATCGCAGGTGCTTGTAGCCTGAAGCAAACTTAATACTAGTTTTAGAGCCAATTTTGTTTAAATGCTCTATTAACTTTTCGTATTAAGCGGGTTACTACATGTGCAGTAGCAGACGATCGACTCCCTTAAACATAGAGCGAGAGCGGCTTATCCAATGTAAAGCAAATAGCGGGACGAAAAGCAATACACAAAAGAGAAGCTATTCTAACAGGCATTCAGAGCTAGTGCTATGAAAGCGTCCATAAAGATAATTTTTTTCAGTTAAGTTTAGTGGTTGAAAAAAATGCCGGGTGCGGTCGACTTAGCGTTTATAAAGATTTAGCTCGAAGGTGCGCTTGCGTAGTGCACAAATTAATTTAACGAATCCAGGAAAACTCAAACCGAGACTAATAAGAGCGACTGCCGAGACTGCAAATCAATCCAGCTTTTCAGTCACGCGAATCGTAACATCAATGTAACATTGTGAGGCGGTTGATCGAAGTAAACGGAGTCCTTTGTCTTTGTTTCCAATCGTCAAACATTTCAAAAACGTCGTATTTTTTTTATTAAATAGGAAAGTCACATATTTTTTTCAGAAAGTATTAGTGCAATATAAACCCTAATAAAAAATGCATCAGAAATATGTCTGCTGATCCCTGGTGTGAAACTATAGTACTTTATTATTTTTTACGACCGTGGTTTAGGACATTTTCACACGTTCGGTAATGTGAACTCGGCGCTCAGCCGTACTAGTGTTACTCAAGTGGTCTCATCGTTATTGTAATATCTTTATCGTAATATCTTTACAAAAGACGCAGGCGGACGCAACGCAGTCAAACGCTAATGTTTGAACAGACCTTTAGGCGCAAAACACATGTACGACGAAACCGTCCGATCCGACGTCCGATCCGACGTCCGATCGCTGCTGCGACTTTCCGCAAACGATTATCCGTGAGACATGCTTCCGACCGAGCTTGCGACGTGTCGTTCCGACGGTTCCGATCGGGTCCGCCCAGTCAGTGCGTGTTGCCTGACTACCTACGATAGTCCTTTTGCAGCGGAAGGTACAGGCACGCACGCGTTCCCTCTTCCATTTTGAGCGCTGAATAAAGCTGTGCGAGGGCTGTTGTCCTCTCCGCAGAAACGCCAAAAAAAGGGAGAGAGACACGCAATCGGATCCTTGCTCCTGAATAGCCCGCTACCCAAAACGTGACCTCCTCATGACGTTCACGCAACCTGCGTCGTTATTGGCTGCGGCAATCCGACCGTCGCAACCACCTTTGCACAGTCGGTCGCATGCCGCAACGCCGTTCCGACGTTGCGACAAGACCAAACAAGCTGCGTCCGACCGTCGTACCGCCTGATCGGACGTCGGATTGGACGGTTCCGTCGTACATCTGTTTATATATATATATATATATATCATCTCGCGTGTCTTGCGGTATCATAGTTGTTCCAGACCAGCACATTGCGTCTGTCGGTTTCCTCCAAAGCACGTGAGCGTACTTCTTCGCCTGGACTCCTACACACTCATTCATGATATGCGCGCGATCGTTCCCCATGCAAGGTGCCTCGTGACGAGATTTCAAGCTCGCGACACCATATTCAGCTTTAGCTAAGTGCAATAAACACAAATAGCTGAGTGATTTTAACGTCGCATGCTCAATCGGAAGGGACGCAGGATAAAAACCGAGCGTCTGCGTTTCCTCCAGTTCGCGCTTGTCACGGAGAGTGACAAGCGCGAGCTGGAGGCTGGGCCTCTCCTGCTGATCTTCTCGGTGTAATAGACCGATCTCACTAACTGTTGGGCGCATGCGTGTCGCCGCCATAACTTTAGTTCACAGGAGGCAGAGGGCCGTGCATGCGAGTGCTCGTGCCTTCTCGTGCTCTACACGCGCAGAGCTCCAGCGAGGTTGTCGCACGTGCGGAAAGACTAAAGTTCCCTCGATGCATTGCGACAGCGGTGGCGTAGTCAAACTGGCTGGTGAGATCGGTCTATTCAACCCTTGGCACCACCTGGGTGCCTTTTGTACCACCTAATGCCGATTATTCACCGCGCGCTCGACATGAGTTGATATTACGAGAGCGCCAGAGTGCTTCATGCCCCAGTAAACTTCCGGTGATGTATTTTTTTGTTCATCTGCAATGCAAATCGTGCTTCGGGCTACGAATTATACCTTTTTATGAGCGTGCGTGCGTTCCGAGCTCTACAAGAAACAAAAGGACGCAAAAAATAATGTGAAAAGTAGATGAAAACCGGAAGCGCGTAGGGGTTCGCCAATAGTGGGCAGTAGTGAGCATGTTTACAAACAAACAAATATATAGCTGACACTATTATGCCACCGTTTCACGGCCAAAGCTATACTTCGCCTCATCTTAGCTTGGAAAAAAATTGGGTGTGTGTTTGTTTACACAGATTAGAACTCGGTCTCCCTCAACGGGTGAGGAGTCTCCCAGCTGTATCAATCAGCAATTTAGCCAGTGCAGTACAACCGATAGCCTAGGGTCTTTAGCGTGCATCACGCAGTCGTGATACACGACCACACGCCGGTACGATGCTCATCCAGATCGAAACGGGCAGGTGTGGGTATTGAACCCAGGATCCTGGGTTCTGCAGCGCGAGCTTTCGCTCCACGTGCTCCGAGCTAGTGTGCGCTAGCACACTAAGTCACCGCCCCCCCCTCCTCCTTTTTTATAACATGGGAGAAGGAGTCGGCCATAGATCCCCCCAGTCTCAGCATCGACTAACTCCAAACGATGTGCGAGTGCGCGCGGATACCATTGGCCGCCTCGACTGGTCCTCGTTGCAAGAGCACTCGCGCAGCCACCGAGGAGTGACCCAAAGCAATTAGCTCGCGCCTTTACCATGCATGGCTAAACATAGTCAATGCTAAGGTGAGACAAACTTCAGCTCGATCCAGAAGACCCTATCTAACACACTCCAAAGATAACAATGCGAAAGCCCAGCCTCAAACATACGTATGCACATTAATGCACCTTTAGCATCGTTTTACTACACTGTACTAGTATACGTGGTAGTGTTTTGACCGGCGCGACTCGGCAATGGGAGCTTGTGAGGCTGCGCGCGTAGACAGCAATCGCGACGCTGCAGTCAATAGGGCTGCAGAAAGTCGCTGCAGTCCGCGCGTTCCGCCGCACGTGCAGGTGCACGCGGTGCAGGCGCACAACCACCACCATACTACCTAACTGTCGATGCGCCAGTGTCAACGCCTATCGCGATCTACACCACACGCCTCACACGAGCCGCTTAGGTCCCAAGGCTATACCGCGTACACTAGTACACTGTAGTTTTTATCTTATGTGCGAGCGAAGCCGAAGCTACGGGTGCAGTCATGCTTCGGGAAACAATTCCTGCACGAGCGGGCGTGCGAGGTAGGAACACCCAGCGCGTTCGGCTCGCGCTTCTAGCTTCAACTTCGCTCGTACATAAGACGAAATTCACTATGGTGTCTATTTCTCGCTTTAAAATGCGCATATGGCTGAAAGAACGAATTCACATTTCAAGCGCGCGAAGCAAGAGAAGATTTAGCGCTTCTGCGCTATGCGCGCTCAGCTCTGGCCTTGGAAGCTTCCGAGGTCCCGTGCCGTCTCAGCAGTTCGCCCTTGCCGGATTACATGATGCCTCCACTTTAGATCCGAAGATTGTCGGAGCCGCGGAGGACGCCGAAAGAATGGACAGATAGGAAATTGGAAACGTATTCCACTTAAAGGGGGGGGGGGTGCAATGATTTCCGGACTTCGGTCAAACATTTGTGGAAGTTGCCCTCTAACACTACTAAACTAAAGAACAGAAAATCGATTTCGCCTGCGTGTCCTAGTTGTTGTGTAAAAAAAAAAAAAAGGTAAAAATATTGGCATTTCTAGCACCCCTCAACCCCTCAACTCACTCCCAGTCTTCATGGTCACACCCGGTCGCACTCCTAATGATGTAATTTGCGGTGCCGTGTAGCTTCCCGTGTGCTCTCTCGGAGGGCGCTTCCTCTTCCTCTCTCTGCTGACATTAGCGGGCGTTATGCTGCAGCTTAGAGCCAAGCGAGGTCACGTAAGCTTTCTCGCTGTAATTCCTTCGGCTGCCACTTGCTGCTGCAGGTGGGGGAATAAGTTAGACTTTTGCTTTGCGAATATGCAATGGAATCAGCGACATTATTAATGAAGAATATGCTTTCTGTATCTTCCAGGACACGATAAACAACGTATAAATAACAAGATGCAAATTCTTTATATCTTAAATCGTTGCACCCCCCTCCCCTTTAAAGCCCCATCAAGTTTTAAAAGTATAGCGCAAAGTGTGTCGATGAAGGACACATGAAGATCATGGCGGCACAACGCACCAATGAGCTAGATCTCAGACGCCGTGTTCTTCCCAGAAGTAGCGCGCGGCACGTGCCTCGAGCATTTGTACAACAATGAATGGCGCCACTTTTCCCAGGATAGAGGGGATTTAATTCCGCTTGGGATTGGACGCCACGTGTCATCGCGCAATGGAACTAAAGTGAATGTCTCGGATTCCTAGCCATGAGTTTGGTTCTTCACGAGGGCGCCCCAGATTTGGCAACGACACCTCGGCCGCAGTCGGGCGACACTCCCGACTTTTCGCTCGGCTCGCCGCCGCTGCCTCAAACAACGTTGCTAATAACGCTGGACGCTACGCCAAGAACGCGTATTCGTTTAAACCAATCGCCTGACGAGGAGCCCGTGGCCCTCCTGCTTCGACATCACGCGGCGCACTTTTCTGCCGCCATCGAGGAGGGTCTCCGGCAACGTTACTGGCGCGATCATTACAAGACCTATCTAATCGATTGCTGCGACACACAACCGTCTGTTCGGACTAGAACTTCGTCAACCGTGTTTGAATCATGCCTGACGGCCATTTCAGTCATCAAACAAAACTAACAATACTTCATCGCCCCTTTAAAAAGTTCGCGCAAAAGCGAGAGGCACGCCATGCCCATAATCATGCTTATAGACGAGTCAAGTAGTAGTTTCAGTCCCACCGCCACTCGTGTGGCCTGCGTACTGTCCAACCAACGTGACTAGAATACATCAGGGTCTCTAAACTCGTCAAACACAACGATTTGTTTGTGTTATGACATTAAAGGGGCGGGGGGGGGGGGGGGGAACGCACATGTACATGAAGTCGAGAGAGAACCAGACGATTCTAATCAGGCGTCCGTCCCCGGAGCCCTAGATCCTCCTGCATACGAATCACGAGCCCTAGATCCTCGTACATACAAATCACAGAAGGTGCAGCGGTTATGAGGGCATACATTCACGACGCTACAGCCCCTCCATTGATCAAGATGAGTTCTTGTCCTCTGGACCGGTAACGCGGAGCTTGGGAGAGGCAAGAAAGACCGGGACACCTCACGAAGCCGACGGGCGGGCCACGCCCCGTTGTTTTCGATGCGGCCAGCCAGGACACATACACCGGGACTGCAACGAACGGCAGCGGCCGCCTCAGACACAGGGGAAACGGCTACGGCCGGCGGTGGTAAGAAATTTCTACTCTCCGCCGGCCGCGCCGAAAACACAATCCACAAGGTCGAGCCGCCGCAGCCGCCTCCGGGCCTCCCGGAGGCTCACACGGGCTCCGGGGACTGACGCTTTTCTATCGACCTTCGGTGGCCCTCCAGCACTTTTTCTTCCTCATAACACTCTTCGTTGTGAGACTCCCGGCGTGTCCGATCTTGCATGGACACCCGGGCGCCCAGCTCACACCGTTCGCGGTGTTGAGACTCCCGGCGTGTCTGCTCGTCGCATCGACAACCGGGCGGCCAGCTCACAACACTTCCTCCGTCATGAGACTCCCGGCGTGTCGGCTTTCACACCGACACCCGGGCGCCCAGCTCACACCGTTCGCGGTCTTGAGACTCCCGGCGTGTCTGCTCTCGCATCGACAACCGGGCGGCCAGCTCATAACACTTTCCCTCTTCGTCGTGAGACTCCCGGCGTGTCGGCTTTCACACCGACACCCGGGCGCCCAGCTCACACCGTTCGCGGTCTTGAGACTCCCGGCGTGTCTGCTCTTGCATCGACAACCGGGCGGCCAGCTCACAACACTCTCCTCGTCATGAGACTCCCGGCGTGTCGGCTTTCACACCGACACCCGGGCGCCCAGCTCACACCGTTCGCGGTCTTGAGACTCCCGGCGTGTCTGCTCTTGCATCGACAACCGGGCGGCCAGCTCACAACACTTTCCTCTCGTCGTGAGACTCCCGGCGTGTCGGCTTTCACACCGACACCCGGGCGCCCAGCTCACACCGTTCGCGGTCTTGAGACTCCCGGCGTGTCTGCTCTCGCATCGACAACCGGGCGGCCAGCTCACAACACTTTCCTCTTCGTCGTGAGACTCCCGGCGTGTCGGCTTTCACACCGACACCCGGGCGCCCAGCTCACACCGTTCGCGGTCTTGAGACTCCCGGCGTGCCTGCTGTTGCAGTGACACCCGGGCGGCCAGCTCACAACATTCTCGGTCATGAGACTCCCGGCGCGTCTGCCTTTGCACTGATCCCCGGGCGAACAGCTTCCACTGTTCCCGGTCGTAAGCTACCCGAAGCAACTGCATTTGAGTTGGACCCTAATGCGATTCCCTTTCAGCCAAAGGTCGGCCAGTCAGATTCCTGCCCGATCCCCAGCGTCAGAGCCGCTTTGAAGTTCTCAACACCAAGGATGGTCGCCCTGGATGGCCGGGCGCTAATGGACTCGCACCAGCCGACGGGGGTAGGAACAACCTCACTAAACGAGAAACCGACAGTGCTCATCCCAGCTGTGAGTAGAATCGAAGCTACACCCAAGTCTCTTGAACCTCGTATGACTGTGAATGTACTAGGTACACCAGTGGCCGCTCTTCTAGATACTGGTGCAAACATATCGCTTATTGGGGATGCTGTATTTGCGGAATGTAACAAGAAAAAGATACATCTCCGGTCAGCAAACGTGAAATTGCAGGTAGCATCGGGGTCCGTACTGCCTGCTGCCGGTGCAGTCAGGTTACGAATTTCCTTTCATGGCAGAAAACGAAGACAACGGTTCGTATACCTCCCGGAACTGCCAGTGCCCATGATCCTGGGTAGAGATTTTATTGCAGCGGAGCGGGTTTTGCTAGACTTCGGCCAAGCCGGATATTGGTTGGGAGGCGAAACGGCATTAACGCCGTTTACCAGACGGCAGGATTGTATTCGCGGCCAAGCGTTCCCGTTAAACTTTGCCGGGCAGATGTCTTTACTTCCAGACAGCGTGCTCAAAGCCGTGCAAAAGTGTTCCGGTGAAGACAACCAGAAGCAGCTCCAGCAACTGCTGGAACCCTTCTCGCCGATGTTCACGGAAAGACCTGGGAAAACCGATCTCCTACGGCACCGCATCGAAACTAAGGATGCACCCCCGCGGAGGTGTAATCCGAGACCCATAAGTGCTCACAAGCGCGAACTTCTTGATGCGGCGCTATCGGAAATGATCGACACAGGCGCAGTACGTCAGTCAAAAAGCCCATGGGCTTCCCCGGTGGTCCTTGCTCCAAAGAAGGACGGCACAGCAAGGCTTTGTGTTGATTACAGGCGCCTAAATGAAGTGTCAGTCAGAGACAGTTACCCGTTTCCTAGTATTTCCTCAGTAATGTATGCCCTTGGAAACGCGACTGTTTTCACAACCCTCGATTGCAGCCGCGGATTTCTTCAAATCGAAGTTCATCCGGCTGATGTAAAGAAGACCGCATTCATTTGCCACAGGGGGTTGTTCGAATTCACTCCCTAGTGAAAAATACACCAGGCCGAGGGCTGGTGTGACTTGATGTTACACCAGACTTTTTCACAGATGTGATTTGGGACATTTCCTGGTGTTCTGGTGTGACACCAGAAATCTGGTGTGTTGGTGTGACACCAGAAATCTGGTGTTCTGATGTGACACCAGCAATCTGGTGTTCTGGTGGGACATCAGGTTTTGTTGTAGTGTGATACCAGAGCACCTGTTGACTGGGTGTTGCTTTACTCACAAAAAAGGGTACAATGATAAGTTTGACAACAACGCTGCTGTCATATTACTTTATTAAAAAAAGCAAAAAAGCACAACAGTAAAACTTCGGAAGCTTTACTGTTGTAGGGAGTTGGCCGCGATCAACTGGGGTTTGTCCGGAGCCACTGCCCTGCGTCGAAGAACCGGACGCCCTGTCGTTCTGCAATTCTTGGCCTTTCAGCTTGCGGTTGACTCGTGTCTTAGTTACGCTGATCCGTTCCGCGTACCCCTCCGCGCCAGAAATCTCCTCTTCTAAGGCATCACATTCGACAGATGGCTCGATTTCCTTGTCCAGCTCTTTCAGGGAAGCTTCCTTAAGTAGAAGAATATCAAATGTTTCTTCGAGCTCACCGATGTCGGTTGGATCCGTGGCCAGCAGGACGCCAATCTCGTTGATGATCTTTGTTGTGGCGGCTCGCAGGGTAATCCTCTTTCGCTTCAGGCGGTCGACGCCCTCCTCGCTCGTAGTAGGCATGATCTGGCCGTTAATTCCCGGTTTTCGGCACCAAAAACTGTAATAATTACTAGCTTTCTCTGTTGTTTTGCTACCAAACCAAGCTCGTCGGAAGTCAGGAAAGCGCACCAACACACATCTTTTCGGCTTCGACTCACAAAGAAGACTTCTTTATTTTCTCAAACTTAAACAAGAATACCGGCGGAAAGGGAAAGAGAAACCCTCGAAGAGGCGAGCCGGCGAGCGCCCCAAGCTGCTCAAGGCCACCCGGGAAAGTTCTCGGGACGAGGGGGACACTTCTTGAGCACAAAGGAGCCCGCCGCGGGGTCTCCGGCGACCACCAAGACGGGAGGAAACAAGGCACCCCGTCGGGGGACGGGGCGGCACACAAACTAATAGAAAACACGCTCGCGGACGGGGGGAAAAGTCAACAAAAACACAACTCTGGTGTCACATCAAACTGCGTGGTGTGCACACCAAGCTGCCTGGTGGGCACATGAGCCCTTGTGGTGTGACACCAGACTCTCTTGGTGTACCCATCAGGCTGATGTGCGGGTACACCAGCATTTCTGGTGGGCACATCAGGCTGGTGTGCTCGATACACCAGCATTGCTGGTGGGCACACCAGATATTCTGGTGTCACACCAGGATTCTCTGATGTCACACCAGGATTGCCTGGTGTATGTGTCTCAATAGGGTCGCCTTCCGCTTTCGGTTCGTTCCGACTCTCCCAGCGCAGACTTTCAACGCCCTGATGGACGTTGTGCTCGGTGACGCGAAGTACGAGTCTGCGATGGCGTACATGGATGACGTAGTACTGTTTTCACGAACATTCGAGGAGCATCTCGTGCACCTTCACATCATACTCGAACGAATGCGTCAGGCCGGCCTTACGATTCATCCAGATAAAGTCCAGTTGGCATCGCCTGTAATCAACCTTCTCGGATTTGTTGTAGATAACGGAACGCTGCGCCCGAATGAAGATAAGCTGCGCGCAATAACGGAGTGCCCATCGCCTTATGACGTCAAAGGCCTACAGAGATATCTCGGGATGATTGCGTTTTATAGAGATTTTATTCCGCAATGCGCTGAGATAACTGAACCTCTGAACCGATTGCTCCAGCAAAAAAACGAGATGGTGCTGGGGGCAAGAGCAGCAAACCGCATTCGCGTGTCTTTCAAGGGCTGTGACTGAAAACGCGTGTTTAAATCTGCCCGACTTGAATCGTCCGTTCATCTTGCAGACCGACGCAAGCGATTACGGACTAGGAGCAGTTCTTCTGCAGGAACATGACAGCGTTCTTCGTCCCGTCGCTTTCGCCAGTCATACGTTAACCGGAGCGGAGCGAAACTACTCAACAACCGAAAAAGAGTGCCTGGCAATTATTTTTGCGCTTAAGAAGTTTGACATGTACCTTGACGGCGCTTCGTTTTGCATTCAAACTGACCACATGGCTCTCTCGTGGCTCAAAGGGCTTCAAAACCCTGCAGGACGACTCGCTCGATGGGCCCTTTCGCTCCAGCGCTACAAATACACAATCGAGTACAAGCGTGGAGCGGCTAACCACGTTGCAGATGCGTTATCCCGTGCTCCACTTCTCGGGCAGGAAATGCAGGTGGATCCCGACTTGGTGGCACTGGCCAATGCGGCGCCCATCACACCAGATTCGCGGTGGGGAACCCTGGTGAGCAGAGAGGAGCTCCGAGTGGCCCAGCTGTCCGATGGACTTTGTCAGAAGGTGATGCACCAGCTGGCAGAAGAAAACTCAGCTGACGGCTGGGAATCCCAGAGACTTGGACTCATACCTGCTCAGCAGCGACGGCATCCTGCTGCGATACATCCCCCAGGCGGACGATGGGTCCAGCGGCCCGCCATTCCGGACGGTAATACCACGTAAACTGCGTAAGTCATTTATAAGATATATGCATGATCCCGCCTTGGCAGGCCACAGCAGTGGGAGCAAAACTTACGAAAAGTTGTCCCAAATTGCAACGTGGCCAGGTATGAGGCAGGATGTAATGAGGTACACACGTAGCTGCCCGGTTTGTCAGAAGGCGAAACCCCGAGGTGGCCAACCACCAGGTTTAATGCACTCGGTCGAAAGCAAGTACCCCTGGGAGTGTGTTGCCTGCGACGTTGTCGGTCCCTTTCCCCGTAGTCCACGCGGCAATCAGTATTTGCTAGTAGTGACCGACCATTTCACGAAGTGGGTCGAAATGTTTCCTTTACGCAAACTAGACTCTAGGAAAATCTGGGACTGTCTTCTCGAGACGTTCGCGCGCTTTGGCTTTGCCGCAACGCTTATTACAGACAACGCTTCTTATTTTGTTAGCAAGGTGTTCGTGGATGCGTGTAAGGCGCTAGGCATACGGCACAAACGGACTTCGCCATACCATCCACAGGCGAATATCACGGAAAGAGTGAACCGTAACCTGAAGCAGATGCTTGTAGCGCATACAGAGCGACACAAAGACTGGGACGCGAAATTGGCAGAAATGGCATTCGCTACCCGCACAACAATCAACCGGTCCACGGGTTTTACTCCGGCTCAACTTAACTTTGGGAAAGAGCTCGTGTTTCCCCTGGGAAACGGCCTTCTTTGCACAGATCCTGCAAGCATGCAGCGCACTACCACGCAGTTCGCAGAAGATCTCCGGAAGCGCTTCACGGAGAACCTGCGTGAAGCTCGAGAGAGCCTCGACGTCTCGAGACTGCAGCAGGCAAACCAGTACAACAAGGGGAGGCGAAATCTGCAGTTCAAGGTAGGAGATCTGGTACTGAGGCGAACTCATCCGCTGAGTGATGCTGCTAGAGGCTTCACGGCCTCTTTAGCAAAGAGATGGATGGCCCCTACCGTGTTAGTAAGAAGCTCTCCAACCTGTCTTACGAGCTGGTGCATTGCGAATCTGGCTGAAATGTGCGGGTCTATTCATGTCGCCGACCTAAAAGCTTTCTATGAACCCGAGGAGGTAGATGTGTAGCAGGTTCCAGATGGCGACTATCCGGACCACCTCTCGGAAGATTCCACACCGTCTCTGCCGCGGTACAACCTGAGACGGCGGTGAAGACGACCGGAGAGTAGCACGAGCTCTAAGTGCATTATGTTCATTCCCTCTTCTGTGTTTTTCGGGGAGGAGAAGAGAAAGGGGCCGCGCTCCCGTATGCACAGTGGGGCAGGCATCTTTTGTGTGCTCGGCCGCTTGTTCCTACCGCGCCATTGCCTCATGTTGTTTTTAATTTCTAGTTCCTCGTGCCAGACAGCGGCGACGCCGCTCCCATCATCAGACCCCCCCCCCCCCGCCTGCATCGGTACTGTCCGGAAGTACTGACGTCGGACCCGTGCTCGCCCATCTGAGAAGACCCTTGCGACCCAGAAGGAAGGCCCCCAAGACCATCTAAGACGCTCCTCCGCTTTCGTTTTTGGAAGGGGGGAGATGTGTGGGCAACCTGGGGATTCCAAGCGGTT
>JAZHYW010064984.1:0-100388 GCA_037355805.1 Ixodes ricinus | reverse complement strand
TTGCCACTTCGGGACCACTTTTGGTGTATGGGCGGGATAGGACGCTAGACACACCAGTCGGAGGCGCGATCCAGGCACCATAGTAGTTACAAAAAGTCTGAGGGGAAGGTTCCGTCTGCTTCCTGCTGTGTTTGAGGTTCCGTGTGTTGTGTTGACCTACGTCTTTTCCCCAGTCTCGGGAGGGTTTGCCTTAAATTATGGGAAGGAAAATTGGCTTGGAAAGGGCAGAACAAGGAATCGTACCTTTTTTTTCCCCTGTTTTTTAGGTTAGGAGGCGCAAGCTACTTCCTGTTACAAAGGGTACAGCCGTTAGAACCCACCCACCCATCCAATGGACATGAAGTATGGGATGGGATCCTAGTCTTCGCCGAACACTGACCTTGGACAAATGGCGCGCACTTATGAAAAGGCTCTATTCCAATGCACGTTTTGTTTACCTCAACCATCGCAATATTCTTTTTCTTTTTTTTTTTCCGCTTTCCTCTTTTGCGTTTTCGCCGCAAGAATATTTTGTAGAGTTGATGATATTGCGCTAATTGACTGTCTTAATGTTACCTTATTTGGGTGTTTCTATATTTCCTCCGAGGCGGTTCTTTAGAAGTTTAATAAGGCCGCCATATCGCTCTCGTACTGTTTTTTTTTTTTTTTTTTGGGGGGGGGGGGGGGCAAAGTAACAAACTTCCCAAGTCTGTTATTAAGACGGTAGCTCAAGCAAGGCCGGTCCAGTAATTAGCTTGGTATTTAAAGCGATAAGAGTCCAGTTTAGAAATGAGAACTACTCTTGGGCGGTGATTTCGACATTACTTCGTTTGTTTGTTTTTTTCCAGCGGGAAAAAAGTGCAATATTCATTTAACAGCCTTTGATGCCGTGAAACGAGGCCCTGGTGATCTCATCATTTCACATACACCCTCTAAAGGTACAGCGACATTGACTTCAGAGTTATGTGGTTACTTTTGGAGCGCATGGCAACTTAATTTAGTTGCAGTTCTTTGTGTTGAAATACTGTTTTAATATTAGGCAGGCAGAGACAAAATGGTACAAAGCCTGACGAGGCTTGTGCTTCCTTACAAAGTTCGTGGCAGGTCAGCCAGCAACCGCTGTAATAACTTGTTTGCCTTCGCAGAATGGTCCTCCTTTACTTTCCTGACGAAACAATCGGAAACTTTTCTAATTATAATAATAATTGTGTTGTATGTTTACCCAGCCGGAAGTTAGTCAGCATTAATGAGCGTCTGGTGTCTCAGCTGTAGACGAGAAGTTTAGCCAGTGCAGTACAACCGCCAGTCTGGAGTCGTTACTGTGTGTGCATCACGCAATAGTGGGAACCTTTCTGATGAAATATTTGGAAAGCAACCCGTTGGGAAGGAGCGAAAGAATACAGGCGAGCTGGTTGGGAAGCATAATCTAAACCCTGAGAAATAAAATAAGGTCTCCAATCAGGCGCTGCTCCAATTCGAGGACGCCAGTGGCGTTCGGTTATTCGATTTCGTCTGCTTCTGTTGGGTCTGACGTCAACGCTGGGACCGGCGGCGGCGCGCGTTGTGGATAAACGACCGCGGCGGGTTGAAAAACGCGCGTTGATCACGTGATCATCTTTTACTCGTTGGCGTCATCGTCGCCGCCGCCAGTGGCGCCGCTTTCGCTGCTCGCGTTATTTCTTTTTTCTTTGCTGCCACGTCGGATGGCCGACTCCCCGTAGCGTACGGAGTGTTCGTGTCCGCGATGCGACGTCCGGAGGAGCGGCGGCGAGGAGCTGCCACCAGCGCTCGTGCTCGGCGTTCGGCGGGGAGCCATTTTGCGCTGGCCGTGTGTTGTTTCGCTGGGCCCGTGGCGTCGTCGTCGTCCTTCGCTCGATTCGCACCGGGAGTACGGCCGCGGCGCCGAACAAGACCAAGTAGGACGCCTCCCGACGTCGTCGTTCGGCGATGTCGGCCGCTGCGAAACGACTGCCTCCCCGCCGTCGCTGGCGGCCGAGCGGCCGCCGAGGTGGTGCCTGCCGTCGTCTCGTCGCGAGAAGCCGGCCCTGAAATTTGGACCTCCGCGACTTGCCGTGGCGGGCTTCGTGGTCTGGCCCTCGTGGGCCTTCGCAGGTAACGTGAAACCCGGGCAGGAACCAAAAGAAAAAACGAAGCTAACAAAAAGTTGGAAACGAACAATAACGGCATTCTTGGTCTCGTAGGCATCGCTCCTTGGGCGAAAGGATGCCCGGTTTGCAGACGGCGCCAGTTTCTGCGATTTGGGACTTCGCTTTTTGTTGTACTTTTTAGTCAGTCGTCGGTTATCGTAACGATTTCGTTGTTGGTTCGTCGTCTGCGATGGCGATCCGGCATGGTTAGACACGGTCAGCGAGCTTTGCTTGTGATGGGAAAGAAATCGGCAGTCTGTTTTTGTCCCTCAAAATGGACGCGTGTTTACGCACGGGACACTTTTTTTTTTTCGATCTCTTTGTTTTTTGTTCTTATTTTGGCGCCGTTTGTGAGGGCGATTGCGAATGTCGTCAAGGTTGGGGCTGCGTTTGCTGCGAGTGGCGCTTGAACCCTAGTTTTTATTTTGTTTACGCTTAGTTTTGCTTTTTCTGCAGTTGTACCCGCATTTTCATCGCAGCCGGCAAAGAAACTAGTTCCGAGTATGGTTTTTAATCGGGCTTTGTGGGTGATAACAGCAGTATTTTGTCTTCAGGGCGTGTGCGACTTTTTCTTTATTTCTTTTTTAACGAAACGCGATTGCGGGCACAGTGTTGCCCGCTCGGCGGCGCGGCGCGTATGCCTTTGAGGAAAATGTGGGCGACGCTTTATTTTTATTTATTTTTTTCAATTTCCGCGAAAGGTCGTCGGTCGTAACCCAACCCTCGAAATGCTAGAAGTTTTTTTTTTTTTTTTCTCGACTCTTACGTTATCGTCTTGATTAGAGAAATTCTTGAGTGACGCGACTGACGTAATTTGTCTCCGGATTTCGTAATGCTTCGGTAAACGTTAAAAACGTAAAACGTGGTGACTTTTTTTTTTTCTTCTCTCCAATGGAATAGTGATGTTGACGTCCCCATAGTTTCTTGAGATTTTCAGATAGATATTTTTGCTAAGTTAGGTAAGCACCAGAGTACGTTCTCCGAGTGTGGTTACACAGATTGCAAGCAAACGCCTGCTGCAGAAGTTTTTTTTTTTATGGAAAGTTTTTTTAACAAGTAGCACTTGGCTTTTTGTTATAGTTCGAGTTTTGGCACTAGTAAAGGCCCGTTCACGCAGCACCATTTCCTTGTGTTACACAATGTTACGGGAGCTTTCGTCTGATTTTGCTGCCGGTCACCGGGACGTCCGAACTCGACATGCGAGGCACGGATGTCCGGGTGACTAAGAACCTAACGTAAGAACAAACACTCGTGTGTTAATGGGCCCTTAAGTCTTTTGTACAGGTAAGGCGAGTGCATACAGATTTTATATTTTAGTCAATGCTTTAATGTTTTTTGTTTTTTTTTTCATAGAAGGTATGGAAAAATTGGCAATATCTTATTTATGGTTTGAGGGTGTGCAGATTGCACTATAGAAAATGTTCACCACATGTCAAAGAAAAAAAAAGCCTTTGCTGCAAGATTTTAGTCAAGCACGGGTTTATAGAAGCCGAAAATTTCATTTGCATGCTTTTAAATTGTAAATATGAAACATTGTAGTTAAGGCCATTTGGCAGTGAAAATTTATTGTGTTTTCAGACCTGAAGTTTGCATTGGCACATTATAATGGCTGCATGTTGCATTAGGAGCAGCAAGAATTAGAATCTTGGGGGATGCTGTTATATTAGATGAAGGCAAACGTTGGTGATGTAAAGAATGAGTTGCTTATCTTGTTGTGACTTGAATCAATGTCCTGTGCCGAATACATAGAAAGAATAAAACACATGAAGGACGAACACAGACACACACAGTTCTTTCAATGAGCAACGAACATTTATGAAATGCCCATGACGCTACGACCGTGAACTTCAAACAATTGCAAGAAAGAGAACGAAAATGCTCAAATTTAAAATAAAACTAAATTGCTCAATATTTTTTAAAATACCAAATTAAAATGATGGGACTTTTCTGGAAATTAACCCCTGAACAAAGGGAAAAAGGAAGAAGAAAAAAAGAAAATTAACCCCTGAAAACGGGGAAAAGAAAGAAAAAAGAAAGGGAAAAGAAGGCATAATTAATAAATGATCACCCATAGATAGTTTTCGAGCCTCTCTATTAATTTGGGAATTTTGGTCTTCCTATCATGGTATGCAGCCTTGTATGAACAATCTGCTTTGGAAAAACAAGTACTTGTGAGTTGTATAGTAAAACATAAAATTGCCCTTAATTGATTAGAGATCTTCCGTGGCAGTCTGAATCCTGAAACATTTCATGTTCTCATGCAATAACAAAATTTAACATGTAAGCTTTTGACAAATTGCTATTAGATCACCAAACCCACTTATAACTGTAAAGTCATAAAATTGTCCTCGGTCTTCTTTCAGTTTCAAGAGTGTCTACTGTCTGAAACCTACAGTGCGTTCTTGTACAAAGTGTTGTACGCAAAAGGACTTTGTTCTCAACTCTTAGGGGAAGGAGGTTTCTGGGATAGAAGATTCTGTACAGACTTCGACCTGGGAAGCGGACAACGAAGACTGTGTCCTAGAGCTTGCTCAAAGATAGCAGTCTGGGGTGGGAGGGCGATAACGGGCCGAAATTTCTGGATGCTCAATTTCTGGGAGGAGTGCTAATCTCTCGTGGACAGAGGGGAGCGTGAAGCCCAGTCGGCGAGATGTCACATTTTATGAGCACATTGAGCTTCTTCTCGGGCAACAATCTCTCGACGTGGGAATGCTGCTCTGAGGTGCGCGTAACCAAAGAATGCACCCAGAAACTGTGTGTGTGTGTGTGTGTGTGTAGCTGCGCGCCACGCGCGCGCCTGTTTTAGGGACAGGTTTAGTATTGTTACCCGTTTTGCAATTGGAATGTAGTTCTGGCCCATTTGTCGTATTATGAGTAGTGGCAATATTGCTTTTATTTTGTAAAAGATAGCCACTGACGAAACGTTTAGGTCATTTGTACCTTTAAACTTGTTTCTGATCCGTTTTGGCGCCATTTATTAAGATTTTTTTCTTGCGTACGTATAGACTGGTATACTGTTTACGGAAAGTCGGCATTTGTCGACACCAAGTGTGGTCACTGTGCGTGCGCAGGAACCAGACTCGCATCTGTGCATGCGCCGTGATAACAGTGTCACCGAAAACGCCGTGCCATGAGGGCTGCATGTTGGTGTATACTTCTCTATGCGTAGGAGTGGAGCTGATGCTGGGAGCGTGTTCCCTAGAGTGTTGCTTTCACTACACTAACATGTGTACATGGTACGCACGGTCGAAGGGTGGCCCTCGCTCTAACTTCTGCGTTGCTTGCACTTGATGTGGAGCGGACTGTGGTACATGTAAATCGCAACCCACAAAAATGTTTGCTTGCACTTTGTATTGTACGCAAGCATGGGGAAGTTTTCTCGCCGGGGACAACTCTGGTGTAAAATTCGGTCTTTGTCAGTATTGGTAAACATTACACAACCCCGAGACTGCAGGATGCAAAAACGACACGCATACAAAGTCGAACGCAGCTGAAAACTAATTTCGCTCGAGAAGTGCTTAAATAGGAAATGCCACAAAGCGTCGGAACATAGCAAAAGAAAGAATGAAAACAATTGCCCTCTTTCCACACCAGCACTACCAGCACTCCTTATGCTAGACACTCTCCAAACACATGAGTAAAGAAACCATCTCTCTTCCAGACACGAAACTGTGTCGTTTTTGCTTCCTGCAGTCTCGGGGTTTTGTCATGTCTAGTAATATACAGAAATTTGTTTGCACTCCGACTTTCTGTTCAGTATTGTGTCCGAGCAAAAAAGTGCCAGAGTTTCTTTTGCACTAACAGTGTCCCACGGCGCAGACAACCTGCATCCAAACTACCCGTTTGAGCGATGCCAGTGTCTCGACCCTCTCCCCCTTTATGCGCAGGAGGCGGGGTGGTTGATGGGCGAGGAGGGAGGGATGGCGGGAGAGGAGGACAGCCCCGGAGGGGGACAGGTAGCGGCGGAGAGGGTCCCCCCACTGGATGGTGGGACCCCCCAGCAGGCCGCCATGCCCCACCCCGGTCAGACTCCGGCTGCCAACAGTTCCCCGGGGGCTGCTGAGCAGGCGGAGCTTCCCTGGCGGAGCTGCGCATGATGCTGATGCAGCAGCTGGAGTACTACTTCTCCCGGGAGAACCTGGCCAATGACACGTACCTGCTGTCCCAGATGGACAGCGACCAGTATGTCCCCATCGGCACGGTGGCCAACTTCAACCAGATCAAGCGGCTCACCAAGAACCTCAGCCTCATCGTGGACGTGCTCAGGGGTGGGTGGCACTAAAGGCAGCTTTACGAGTTTGACCTTGCTCGAGGGTGTTGCAGTCTCTCGTCTGCTTACGACGAGAGAAGGCGCCATCTGTCGGCCTAGGAACTGCATATAACTGGACAGACGCACAAGCAACCCAACCTGCACAGGCTGCCATTAACTTGCAAATCCTCTTCGTGCTTTGAGTTGCTCCCTCTTAAGTATCTCTGCTTAACACGCTGGCCCCACCTATGGGGTGGCAGCACTTCTGACCAGTGTATGCCGGAGGTTTTGCACTATTTGCTAGAGCTATGAGGAATGGTTGTTCGAAACTTTGTCGGGACTCTTTTGAGCCTACGACGTAAAATTGACGCTCAAAAAGAAATGTGCACCGGTCGAAAGGGTTTTGAGGCTGCCTGAAGCGGCAGACGCGCGAGCGCCAAAGACGGGCATTGCGCGGCAGTTTCCATAGCACCTTATGCTGGCATCCCTACGTCGCATCCTTGCGGTTTTTGGCTCTGGTCAGTTTAAAACAAGTCACACGGTGCGACTGTAGTACGCATGGCGGCGAGCGCCGTGCGGCGGCGCCGTGCGGCGCCCACTTTCGCCTGTCGTGTCTCCTGCTTTAGAGGCGGCGCCAATGTGCTGTCTCGTCCTGAGCAGTCGCAAGCAATGACAACGCGATCGGTCGCACTCGATTGCACGTGTGTGGGCCAGCCTTGGGTCGATTTGGACGGCATATCAGTGTGCGCGTTCTCCCCCGCAGAGTCTCCAAACGTCCAGGTAG
The DNA here is from genome assembly GCA_037355805.1 of Ixodes ricinus. Taxonomy (NCBI): domain Eukaryota; kingdom Metazoa; phylum Arthropoda; class Arachnida; order Ixodida; family Ixodidae; genus Ixodes; species Ixodes ricinus. Next base: position 93,229 of record JAZHYW010064984.1, on the reverse strand, counting down.
ACGAGGCGGGCGAGAAGGTGCGTCCGAACCACAAGCGGTGTGTCCTCATCCTTCGAGAAATCCCCGAGAGCACTCCCGTCAAGGTGAGTCTTTATGGGATGCTTTGCTTTCACAATGAAATGCTGTGTGGATGGAAGTTGTGAGCAACTTATAGGTTGGGTCTGCCACAGTGCGTGGAGGCAGCATAATCTGGTCAACTTAACTCTACGAGGAATTTCTCCAAGAATAGTAGTTAATATATTCCAAGAAGTTTTGTTTTTTCTTTTTTGGTGGGACAGGTTTTTAAGAGGTTGCTTTTGTGAATAGGATGCAAGGTCAACGGCCCTCTCTTTTGGGCATCCTTTTGCCAGTCTCCTAGAACTTTCCTCATTCGCGTTGCAGGACATTGAGTCCCTGTTTGAAGGGGAGAAGTGCCCCCAGTTCCTGAGCTGCGAGTTTGCCCACAACAGCAGCTGGTACGTCACCTTCGAGTCCGACGAAGACGCCCAGCTGGCTTACCGGTACCTCCGAGAGGAGGTGCGCTCCTTCCAGGGGAAACCCATTATGGTGAGTCTGTTTGTCCGCTCACTCAGACTTCGTGCGCCCTGGTCCGTTAAGTAGTATCGTGCAGTGCTACTGAACTGCCTATGCTTCGTTAGCCCCCAAGCGGACAGCGTGGTGGAACCTATGTGCCCATTGAACAAGTAGTATGTCTGTCTTTTGTCAGATGATCATTCTCCCAGCCACACCCACGTGCCGAGAAAGGGTGGGGAGGTGATGAAAGGGGGACGATTGTTTGGTTTGACGAGCACATAGCTCCTCCCACCGCCCGTTAGCTTAACAAAGTATGCGGTGTGGCCAACTCTCGGGGAATAGGGACCCACTGGTTTTTGGGGAATCATTTCGTGTCCCAAGGATCTTTGGGGGTTCGGTCGTGAACCGTGGCTGGTCGATTTCGAGGTGTTCGGCTTGTGCTGTCAACAGACGCACTCTTCGGTGTAGTCGTAAGAATTCTGGGGAAGTCGTTCAACTTGGAACTGTCATTACTGCCAGTCACCTTGCTAGTTGGGCAGGTGCTGCCTGGCGTGTTTGTCGTCCACTTTACCATCTGGTTAGTGGTTCGGCAGGGGCCAGCTGGAAGTTGCCGAGGCGCCGCATTAGCTATGCGACCCGACCAGTCCCTTGCAGTGTGTCCTTTGCCCAGTTGCCTCGTTCTCAATAAAACTTGGCATACATTGCTTTAATGCTTTGCCACCATGGTCGTAGTTAATTTCATTTCGTTGCTGCCATTATGGCAGTCTCGCGGCTTATTTTGCCTAGTGGTGCAAAGGGACAGAAACACTGTCAAGGAAACGTAAGAAGTTGGTGCTGCCTGTGATCCGTTCTTGTAAACACCCTCTGCGCCAGCGAGTCTCCTCCTTTGTTCAGTGGGGGAGGCGTTTGCCGTGAGCGGAGGAACAGCGATGTCTCGCGACAGGTGGCTCTCGGGAGCGGGACATGTCCTTTGGCCACTTCGGGTGTGCCCTGGTGTCTGGAGCCACCACAGGAATTTTGAGAAATCGCCAGTCTCGAGCATGCTTGTACAATCTGTAGCGCATCCAAAGCTTAGGCTGATGGGTGGGGTATTTTGAGGGGGGGGGGGCTGGGGCTGGGCTGAAAAAGAAATGCTGTTCTGCTTTGATTTTACTTGGGTTGGGACGAGCTCATGCAAGTTATAATCTTGTGCACTTTGATAGGAAACATTTATTTCTTGCTGCGTGGCACTGTGTATGATGGAATCTCTCGATAGCAGTGACTGATAATAGGATGTACAGTCAACTCTCGATAACTCGAAGCTCTCGGGAACACCGAGAAGTTGATTTTTGATTGCCTATACTAACAGAGACGCGTAGCATGCCGCTGACAAAGCTTTGCAGTATCAGTTATGCACTGCGACTTGCAAGCCTTTCTTAGAATGCAAGCTGCCTTCAGCAGCTTGTTTGCCAGAGAAAACGCAGAGTTATGTACCGTGGTGCCGCAGCCACTTTCTGTGTCGGCAGCACTCGGCCACTACACACAGAGAGAGAGCGTGGCCGTTCCTAGGCTTCACTCTCGCACAATTTTACGATCCAAAAGTGGAGTACAGACTGTGACATGTTTGTTGACATCAATAGATTCGATGGACAAACCATCTCGTAGGGAACGCCTCAAACCAAGCTTTGTTTGGTCTGAGGCGTACGCACCGTGGTTACTTCCGTAAATTCTATTGGAACGACACCACAATGTTCCCACCCACGCACACTGTAGATGAAAAGCGATAAAGTGCGCATGAGTGTGACATAACTTCGGTCAGCATGGTTGCAAGGCATTTTGGTTCTCCCAGATTCTGCAGAATTCTCAACTGCATAAAGAAAATTCTTAGAATTGACTAGACCGGAGATTACACTAGGATTTACCGCGCATGTGTAATTGCCGAAAATTAGAGTAGGACGGCTAATTATTGGGAGTCGTCTGTAGCGAAACAAAGTTGAAGCATGCCTGTAATACTGGTGTACGGGCATCATTTGAGATACTCATGTGGCAAGTTTCTTTTTCCGGAAAACTGTCTCTTCCCTTTCGGGGGTGCGGGTTTTAGCGTATGGGCAGCCCCACAGAATTGGACGGTCCCCCCCACCCCGCAGGCGCGCATCAAGGCGAAGCCCATCTCCAGGGCGTCGTTCCTTCCCCCTACAAGAACGGGCTGCGGCACCACCAGCCCCTGGCCCCGCACCTACTGGGGGAGGCTCCCCCCGTTCCCCGGGGGTGGTTCCCCAGCCTGTCCCGCCCCGCCCAGCCCAGCCAGCCCTCCCAGGCGCAGCCGCATCACTCGCAGGGGGGCCGGCCAACAGCGTGCCCCAGGGGCCCGCCCACGGGGGGCCCAGGCCACCGCCGCGCCTGCCGCGGCGGCCCCGCAGGGACACCAGTTCTACCAGGGACCCCTGCAGGTAGCTGCTGCCAAAAGCTGTCCTCATTTTTCTCTTTCTCCGGGCATTAGGTCGGAGTTGGTATATACCGTGTGTACCATATATATACCATATACACGGTATATACCGTGTATACCATGCTTTCCGGACTAGATTGACTCGACGAGTTTTGTGATTGACAGAGTGTGTTTGTTTATGCGCCAACTACTGTGATATCCAGAGAGATGCCCCATACCAGAAAAATAACCCACCCCCTATTCTTAGCACGATTTGCTATTTATGTTTTTTCAAAAACACCGAAAGATGGCTCACTTCTAGTAATTGCGGGGCCCTACCTACCTTGGCAGTAGTGGGGTTACTTAGTTCAGACAAGAGCGAACATTAATGACTGGGAAGGACAGTTGTCTTCGGTTCATCGCTGCTCACTGCAATCGTGAGTGTAGCGGGTCACCAAATACAAAACTAGCACTTTTTTACTGCGGAGCTGTTAAGGGCTAGTTTCCCCAGTATCATGTCCCGCGGGCAAACAAATGTCGACACAAAACTCTGGACAGTTACCGCCATCTATGAGCTGGCAACAAGACAACCAGCTTGCCGGTTGTCTGGTTGTAGTAGCCTTGCTCATAGATGGCGGCAACCTTTCCACTCTGGTTTTCACCAGAGTGGAAAAGCTGAATTTCTCTACGTGTTGTCCTAGAAGTCGTCCTCAAGGACAATGCCTAGAGGACGACGTCCTCGAGGTCGTCTAGAAGTTGTCCTTGAGGTTGCCCGAGAAGTCGTCCTAGACGTCGTCCTTGAGGCCATCCTCAAGGCGTCGTCCTAGAGGTCGTCCTCTAGGCATCGTCGTAGACGTCGTAAAGATGACAGCTTCGCTGGTCCTCCATCTGCATGTGAAGTGGAAAGGCTCTACAATTGTTTTACTTTTTTTTTTATCACAGAGAGAAAGTTAGCCTACTCCTTATTTCCACCCGATTTGATTTCGATTTTAGGTGGGCTATCTCAGGTTATTGTGGTACGCTTCGTTTCGGCTTAAGTCCGGACGCAGCCGACGCTGATGGACCAATGGGACAGCGTCAAAAGAGCGCCTGTATGGTGTTCGTCGTTTTTCTGTATGTGTCCCATCATTGCTGAACCAGTCGTAGGCAGAAAATGTACTACGACTTGCGCTTTTGATGCTGCTTCATTGGTACCTTTGCCTCGTAGCATTGGCTGCATCTAGACTCTAGTTAATATGGAGTTTGTACGTATAGGACAAAGTAGTTCTTAGAACATTTGGTTGTTAGAGAAGGGAGTGAGGCTTTTGGCATTTGAAACTTGTATGTCCTGATGGGATACCATATATCTAATCCAAAATGAACCTACCTACGTAACCACCCAGAACGTTCAACTTTATAACCTTTGGCTTAAGGGGTACTCCCTTGGAGGGTCTTCTTTCTAAGTATTTGTGCCTGGTCAATGAAATGTTAGTATGAACATCAAAACTTGGGAGGCTACACCCACTTTCGATCCAAAAGGTTTATTTTTTGACAAGTGACAGCCTTATTTGTTGAAAGAAATGTACATGTAGTAATGCCGAAAGAAAATTTTAGACAGCCTGAATGGGAAAAGGATGCCATAAAATGAATTCACAATGAACAAAAAACAATATCTTAAAGTTTTACTTGCAGCGCAAAACAAATTTGTAGTTGCCTTTGTTCACTTCAGTTTTAGAGGAGAGAATAATTGAGGCCGTGGGAGATCTTCAGTAGCTCACATTGAAATGCCACTTCATATGAATAGTCCCGGTTGTTGCTACACAATTAGCTATCCTCATAAGTGCCGTTTGTGTGGTTTTCGTCACCGCTACCGTTCAGCACCCTAGGTATCTACGGAGGAGGCCCCCCAATGGCTTCCCCGCTCGTAAGAAGGTGCGACAGGAAACTGACCGGGTTCGAGCATCGTTGGAGCCCCACACGGGCCCCTGTGCCCGGGGCTCCTGGTTTAACCTCTCGGGACACGTTTTATTCCTCTCCCCACATCTCTGAGAATGCATGTGATGGACTCCTGGCATGCGTGCTCTGCTATACTTTGTTTCACCTTGTGTTGTACCGCAGGAAAGGCTACAAGCGCGAGCTCCTTGCTCTATGGCACACATCGGCGGCACAAGCTCTCGTGCACCAAGGGCAGACGCCAACGCTATAAGCTCGCGCTTCTAGCCTTCGCTGCGGTACAACATAAGGTGAAACGGAGTTAGACAACCTCTGTTTCTGGATCGGTACCATGCCTGTAGCAACGGTAGTTTGCAGGCGCTCTTCCGGACAGTACGAGCTGCAGCGTTCGATTCGGACTTTGGGCACATTCTGGCCCTAGGTCTGGGGCTTCTTTGAACGTTGTAGCATATTGTCCACAATGGTTCCTGGGTCGGAAACTTGCATTCCTTTGCCTATATCGTAGCGAGGAGTGCTTGGGGCGCACGCCAGTGGAACTTCTTATCTAGTTAATCGCATTGCAGCATTCTCCGTGCTCTGTGTCCTCACCTACAGAGTACAGTAAACTTTCATTAGTTCGACCTCGATTAATTCGACTTTTCGTTTAATTCGATCCTGTTCAAAAGTCCCGGCGAGCGCCCATACATTTCTTCGGGAGGAAAAGTTTGATAGTTCAAACTCGGGACGACCTTGCATTGGAAGATTTTTCCCGAGCGGATGCGCGTGGGCTCACATCGCACGGCACCACGGCAGAAAAACCACCAACATACGGCGAAACATGGGCCCTTTGCTACAAAGTCGAACGTGCGCAAATATGCACCTGCTCGTCTACGCCGTTGAGATGGACCGTAGCGAATGACACGCAACCAATCTGCGCGGGGAACATAGCACGTGGTCAAGCGCGGAGACAGTGCGCGCTCTGAAAGAGCTTTTCTGTAGCATCGTGTGCGGTCCATCTTGCGCACCAAAAGCGCAAATTCTCTTTTCCTTTTTTTTTTTTTTTTTTCTGTCGCCGACGTGTTTGGCTGTTTGGCGCCAAAAGTCAACTCTGTTGAAACTTTTTTTTTTTTTTTTTTTTGCGATTTCTTGAGGACGTGACGTTTAGCTACGCTGCTCTCCGGAGCATGCTTTTGGACACGCGTATTAAGCGCAGACGGCAGCAGACCATCCGTGAGTACTTTGGACAATAAAAGGAAGTTTAATTTTAACGTTTTTGTCCTTTTTTTAATTCAATCATTCGGATAAGTCGACCAAATTTCAAGGTCCCGTCGATGTCGAATTAACGAAAGTTTACTGTATCTTGCACCATGGTCTAGAGCCAGTTTTCTATTAGATCTTTGGTACATTTTTTGTGTTCTTGACATATTTATACAGTTGTAGAGTTTACTACACATTTTTTTTTTCTCTATTGTCACGAAAGCAAAGTTATGGTAAGCTCGTAGTTTTTTCAGACGCGTTTAGGTATGGGCGTAATCTTTTTTTGGCGGGGAGTACCTTGGCTCGCGAGCCGCGCGTCTGTTGCGGAAACACCCAGCCTGATCCCAGCCCCCGTCCTCCCTCCCCCCCTCCCTCCTGAGTGGGCTGTGGTGTGTGACCCGCAGGTGAACTACAGCCCCGCGGGGCCGGGCGCCGGCGCCGCGGCTGCAGCCCAGGGGGGCCAGGTGTACCCCCGCTCTACCCGCCAGCCATGCTGCAGACCTGGACCCCCGCCACACCCACCTGCTTCGACCTGGGCACGGTGAGGGCCATTCACTCGCTCCTCCGTTTCACCTAGAGAGAAAAGAAAATTTCTGCAAAAAGATTATTTAGAAAAATGCCACATTTACATCCACCAACGTCTACAGTATTCCCAGAAAGTTTCATTTGTTTATACTGCATAGTTATTTTTTTTTATAAGTTATTTTCGGACCAGCGATGTTAAAGAAAAGGTAGAGGCTTGAGCACTTTGAACGTGTTTTTTTCCATCCACGTTTTGGTATAAACTTCACTTTTGCAAGACCTAATACTTGCAGCCTTTGTGTTGAAAAGTTTATGAAGCCCTGTACTATGAACTTGGGTTTTGCATTTTCATGTTCCTTTATTATGAAAATAGTAATTTGCAAAACATTGTAAATGCAAAAAAAAAAAATTGTGCAATTTTTTTGTTGTGTAGTATTTGGAATAAGTATTTTAGTATGTATTCCACAAGAAAAATGTGGTTTATCAAAACCATTTGTCAATGATATATTCCTTGAGTTGATTCCATGCAGATCTATGCTTTACTTCGTTCTGAGGGTATAGTACCTCATAAAATTGGTTCACAAAGCTGAAGTTTTGCATGCCCTCCTCCTATATGGCTACAAACATCACCTGCAAAAATCGCGCTGGTTGAGTGAGTGGTTCAAAAGTTGACGCTCCCAGGTAGTATCCCTCTAAAGCCAGATTGGAGTTGATGCTACGAGCGATCGGAGCTGATTGAATGTTGCGTGCGTGTCACGTGGCCTCAGTTTATAATGCGGGATTGGCTGGGATGGTATTGTGGACTGCCCAGCACAATGGCCTTGCTTTCTATTTCTAGTTGTGGGACTAGTGTGCACTTTTTATTTGACGTAGGAAAATTACGTGTCCGGACGACTCGACAAAGTCCTCCGGAAGAAGCCGGTGTGTCAGCTTCACTCGTTGACTGCAACGAACTGGAAAATTTAACGATGCGGTGCCGAGTGGTGGTGCCCGTTCTTACAAATGTGGCAACGAGGGGGCTGCAGGAAGCAGACGTCCTCGGCCGTTCCCTTCGGGACATTTGCGAGGACATTCCCGTTACACATTTCCCACGTTCTCTCTACGGTGGTTGTACTCGTAAGAAATGTGTCGTGTCGGTGGTCTCGGTCGGTTTCGCACGACGTCGGCCAATTGAGTGCACCGTATCCTATAACGGCTTTTCTGCGTGTTTGCCTCTATTGCCAGCAACGCAGAAAACAAGCCCTTCTGTACGGTCGTGACCAAATCGAGGTAACACTGCTGCTCTGACCGTCTTACTTGTAAACGCTGGGGGTATGCCACAAAGTATGGAATCCCCAGAATGGGAATTTGAGGGGCGGACGAACGTGTATTGTGACCGCGTCGTCGTGGGCGAGTTCCAGCTCCCTTCTGTGATCCCTGCAGGTGTTCTCCATGAATGGCCTGGCCCCGCAAGCGACCTACAAGCCCCTGAATGGCACCGGGGGCGCGGGCCGGCACGGGTTCCCCGTCCTCTGGCAGGGGGTGGCGGTGGCGGGCGCTCGTCCAAGTCTTCCTACATGCGCCAGGGGTGAGCTTCTCCCGCCACCTAGCTACCGAATACGCCGCACTTGTCGCACTCCATTCTCCAACCTTTTACAGCGAAGCTGTTATGCGCTAGGATTTGGGGGAAAATGCGTCCGCAGATGTTGGCAGAAAGCTTCTTATTAGTCGTGGCAACTATGAATAGGTGAAAATAAAGAGGGGGCAACCAGCGTGAGTCAGCCTTCTTTGGAATTATTAGATTGTGAGGTTCTGATCCCTTGTTATCATCTCATGGCATCGGCTTCGAAGTAGTCATAGAAGTCGACCTGAGGTCGCCCGAGAGGTTGTCCTAGAAGTTGTCCTTGAGGTTGTCCTCGAGGTCATCCTAGAAGTCATCCTCAAGGTCGTCCCAGACTTCGTCCTCCAGGTCGTCATATAGCTGTCATCCTTGTGATCGTCCTAGACGTCCTCTAGACGTCGTCCTCTAGGGCCGTGTTCCAAACCTTACTCGATCTGACTCCAGGGTAAGGGTTTTGCACCTTGGCATTTCAAAACCTACTTGCATTCATTTGGGTAAAATTTGGAACACAGCCTAGGCATCGTCCTAGACGTTGTAAAAATAACAGCTCCGAGCTTAGCTTGTTTGGCTTCTCTGGTTCTATCCCGCCCTCTGTCCGTCATAATTTTGTTAGGTTTAATATAAGCTATGTTTTGTTCTGTCTCAAATCCGTTCGAACCTGGTCGCTTGTAGTCTTAGTTTGAGGAATGGCTTTTGGTTGGTTTGAGAACGTTCGTTGCTGCTTTCGCCCCAAAACTTGAGAACGTCGAATGCTGCTTTCCCAAAACAAGACTTGCTAAGGTTACGTAACATTGAGAGTGAATCCTCTATTCATTTTATTTCTATACTTCATTAACCACTTCCTAAACGTTGGCGTCACCATACTGTCTGCACCAAGAGAGTTGTTGAAAACTGCCGAGCCTTCCGAGGCGACAGAACACTAAAGTTACATTGGCTTTTTATTCCCGAATACAGGCGTTGCAAGCAAAATTATATAGGGCATGGCATTGTCCTCGCTATTGCGCACCCTTGCACCATTGAGCACGCCTATTGAAATTTGCCAGTGAATACGCAGCGAGACACAAGTATAATCGGGTGACGGGTTAAGAAGCCAGTGAATGCCCCGCTTCTAGTGGAACCTTTCTGCTCTTGCTAACACTTCATCAGATGTGCAGCCAATGCCTGGCGGATGGCAAGGAGTATGTGCTGGAGCTGGAGCTTGCAGTGGGTTCTTACTGACTAGAGCAGGGGTTCTCAAACTTTTTGGCCTCACGGAACCCCGGGAAGCCTCAAAAACTGCCGCGGAACCCCCCTCAAAATTTGGAAATAATCTCATATTTTCTCAGATCTTACTGATTCGGGAATGGGGGCTTAGTGTAGAATGGCTGGATGTGCAGTAACCTACGGTACTTAATTTTGTTTTTGAGGTGTTACGCGCAGTCTAAGCAGTCCACGGTAGACAATGTTTTTGAGGGATGGCTACTTGTCGTACATTTCAACAATGTTTCATGTGTGGCATACTCGTTTATGATTTGTAGGCCTGTGGAAATGACCATATACAGTCATGTTCTCGTTAATATGGATACCTCCGTTCCCGTAAAAAATCGTCCATAATATGACTCCCCGATTGAGGGGGGTGGTGCGGCGTCTGAGAAAGGTTCTGGGGGTGGTGCAGTGGCGGCTCCGGGAGGCAGTTCCTACGATGCGGGCGACTCCCGGGGCTTCTACGAGAGGCACACGGGGGCGCCCTGCTGGGGGCGGGGGCTACTCCCGGCCTACCTGGCCCCACCCCCTACCCCCTGAGGGGCACGGCAGCCGGAGGAGGGGCGGGGGCCTACCTGCAGGAGTTCCTGCCGGCCTCCAAGCGGGACGGCGGTACGGCGTCTGGAGGGGGCGCATTCTACTCGCTCTACCAGAGGAGCCCCAAGGGTGACCCGGGGCTGCTCCAGGGCAAGGAGGAGTGCCCCCAAAGTACACCGAGTGAGTGGCGGCTCTCCCTCTAGGCGTGGCGTGCGGCGGTTTATGCGAGCTGCTGCAATTTGTTTTGCTGCGGCTTCGAGCCAACGGGTACAATCGTGCGGGGTCGAATGCACAACGTCAAGGAGTTTGCCATCTTTCAGTGCACAGGTATACCAGTCACCTGCAGTCTTCCATTATGACTTTGAGCTTAAAGCGGAACTCTGGTCTTGCAGCTTTTCTTCTTATTTTATCACCAAACCCAATGAAACCGCACAAGCTTGCTCAGGTTTTGTGTGCAGATTTCAAATGTCTGGCCATTTTCTCGGTTAGATAGTCCTCAAGATAATTACCTCGCCTGTCTTTGTTTAGAGGAACAATAGGGAAAAACAGCTCAACAAAATATTTTCTTTAACATGTGGCCAGATGCTACAAAATATAAAGAATGCAATATTGGAAGAACTTTGAAGGTTTACCCAATATTAGTGATTTTACCACACACTGAACTTCAGTGCTCAATGTGTGACCAGCAAGTAATAAAACAAAAGATCAGTTGAAGAATTTTCTAGATCTATATTGAAAAATCTACTCTCAAAATTGTATGCTTTGCACGTTTAGCTACATGTTGCAAAAGAGTTATTCCTATCTGCCCTAGATGCGGAGATAGTGTCTATGCAAGCTAAATGTGCATTGAAGTTGATTTTAAACACAGTTTTCCCAAAACTGGAAGTTCATTTTAAACACCGTTTTCCCAAAACAATTTTTGGACTCGTTGAATATTTGCAGGTGGGATTCTTGCAAATTTTCAACTAGTCCAAAGGTTGTGCTATGTGAAGACTGAGTTTTAGCCAACTTCAATGCACATTTAGCCCACTTGTACATTATAAATTGATCAATAGCTCAAATGTTTATCCATGAAATTGGAAACCTGGTAGATTCAAAAGAACAACAGCTGTAGAGGTTTTGGCTCCAAAGACCCATGTCCCTCCTAGTATGTGTGTCGATATTTGTAAGTATTCTGGCCTTTGACTGCACTCTGGCCTATGGTGGAACGGAACATAGTGGGAACAATGGAAGTGCGTAATTACCACCGAATAACCAATGTCTTTCAAAGGAGTTTCATTGCGTGGTTGGACATTGAAAGGTGTTTGCCGAATCTCCTCGAGATCCGGGGTCAATGTAACTTCCTTTGAGTAGCGTAAGCTTTGTCGAAGCACCCTAGGTATCTGCGGAGGAGGCCCCCCCACTGGCTTCCCCCGCTCGTAAGCAGGTGCAACATGAAACTGACCGGGTTTGAGCATCGTTGGAGCTCCACACGGGTCCCTGTGCCCGGGGCTCCTGGTTTAACCTCTCGGGACATCCATCGACGCGAGTACATTCGGTTTCCTTGTGCGCGATGACTGTACTGTACTTTTGGAGGAAACACAATTTTCCTCCAAGGGTTGCTGTCTGGCTTTCTTATTCTCGGCTGCAATGGTTTCAGTGTCTCGTTTCTTTTTCGTGTTTGCTCAGAGTTTGCCCTAAATTTCCAAATTTTCTCCGGGGTTGCTCAGAGGTCTCTGTTCCGTCCCGCAGGAACCGGTTACGACGTAGGAAAAAGGAAGAAAATGGCTCAAAGACGGTGAGTTGCTTTTTTTACTTTTGGCGAGTTGCGCGTGAGAGACAATGGGTGGGAAGTTCTGTGGCCATTCCTTAATTCTTGTTGTAGATGACCAATGGGGGATGGTCTGCTAACGGTGGAGCACGTTGTACGGTTTCAGGACGGCGCCAGTGCGGACGGAGCAGGAGCCAAGGCCAAAGAGGAGGTGGAGGCCCCCAAGTTTGACCTGGAGGAGGCTGCGTTCCCGCCCTTGCCTGGCTTCCTGGTGAGTTGTCCCAGTCACAATTGCGTGCCCGTGTTGTTCAAGAGGTGGTGTCACTTCAAGGACTGCTCGCATGTTGGCAGACAGTCATTGCAGAGGTTGCTTCAAGGTTTCGAAGTTCAAAAAATCGTCAAGTTCACCATTTTCTAAAAATACTTTTTGGGGTCACTTAGCCGCTGCTTACGTCTTGTGCGTCTGCAAAAGCTGGCAAGTAAGGCGAAACGCAAAATAAACTTGATGCGCGAGCTAAAAGCCGATGAAAACGGGCATAAATTTTAAAAAACAACCTGCCGCGTACAAGGCGACGCAGTGTGTTTATCTTGGACGCGTTCGAAAGAGCGCATTTTCTGCTTTCCGTTGGAGTAACTCCCGTGCCTTTGGGTTGTCGGGGAAGAGCACAAAGTTTCGAAACGCGCGACGCCATTCACCTGTGCCCATTGGCTCCTTTGAACACGCGATAAAAGAGCGCGCTCCAGTTAGAGCACTCCTCCGGTTGTCGTGGTAACCGCGCCCCTCTCCGGGCGCGCTTTTGCCCTCCCGCCGTCTTCGAGCGCGCTTGTCCGACGCTTTTGCTTGTGCCACGCAGACCATCAAAAGTAAAAATTTCTCGATTGCACGGATTTCTCCGCCACGCCCAATTGATCTTTCAAGAGAAAGCGCAAAGCAAGCGAACGATTCAGCATGAAAGAGCGGAAATGGTAGAACCACGACCGCCGTGGACGGAACTACTCGTGCAAAAACAAAAAGGCTGGAACTGCAGATTCCGAAAGTGTGCCAAGTTTGGCAACGGTGTCCTTGCAAGTGGAGATTTCAACTCCAGAGAATAAATGCAGAATTTCCTCCGATGGAGAGGGAGGTAGGACAGTGGTTGCACACTTGCAAATGAGCTTCATAGAGCCAGGTGAGGCGTAGGCCATAGCAGACAAATTCGTGGAAGGTTGAGAGAAACCAACGCAACGAATACAATAGATGCAGCAAAGCCGGCCTAGATGTTATGAAATCAATGGAGCACGGCGTGGCCGTGAAATTTCTAGTTGGCTGTCGCAGGCGAAGTTGCTTCTTTTGGGTTCTCACCGCGACTGGAAAGTTCAAGAGCGTTCGATGTGAACATCCAAGCCATGCAGGCAATTAAGAAAATCGGCAAAAACCAGACAGCCCTGAATTTTTGCGCTACGTGGAACATCTCGCACAGGGGGCTGCATCAGAAAACCTTTCAAGAGCACCTGAAAACACGCCTTTTGCCGACCTCAAAGGCCATGCTGGGGAATATTTATGCAGAAGCTGCTGCCATTGTGAGAGAACTATACCCCTCAAAGGCAGCAGTATAGCATACTGCAGTCTAAGCTCGTTATAACAGTACCTTGATTTTGACCAAGATTTCGGTCTGTTGTAGAAGGAGTATGTTGTATGCAGATTTGAAGTTGAGTCAATGCTGCATAGAGGAAAACCAACGGAACCTCACAAATTGGTATGTTATGTCCGAATATCTGTTGTAACCAGGTCTCTTATAATGAGCTTAGACTGTACCTACAAAGAGTGGAGAGCCATGACTGCCAAAAAACACCTCTGCGAAGGCTGGGAGTATGGAGGTTGAGGCTGCCCTGGTCCTGTTCCGCAGGTTTCTAGGTCACGACGGGCTCCGATACACCACAAACATCTCGAATGGCGACGGCAGAACGCATCAGGCTCTCTGCCGGGCAGTGTTTATGGCTTGTTTCTTATTGTCTAGGAGGAATGTCTGAACCATGTTGCCAAGCGCATGGGTTCAGCAGTGCTTGGACTTGTAGGCAACAACAGAACGCAACGCCATGGGAGGAAGAGGACGCCTCGATCGATCTCGCCAAGCGGCTCACGAATTATTTTTCTTGGGCCTTCAAGAGTAATGCAGAGTGATGACAAAGAGGTGCAATGAGCCATCGTGCCAACTTTTCGCCACGTGACATCTACTGACGACGACCCTCAGCATGACCTTTTTCCTGCTGGCCAAGATTCTTGGCATGCACACCACAGAGCTGAGGTTGATGAGATGATGACAGGAGGCTCTCCAACCCTTCGCTTTTGCAGCGATGCACTGGAGCCAGGGCTCAGACTTCTGCTGAGCCACCGCACTCTGGAGTTTGGTCACTCCTTGCAAAAGAACACGCGTCACTCTTAACAGTGGAAAGTGGAGAGGCAGAAGCTGTTTGCGGGTCAGCGCTGGTTCTTCAAGGGGTGCGTGCGAACTTTCAGAGCTGCACCTCAAGCTAGGCAAACTAACAACGATCAGAGCTCGGGAAGAAGACGCACTGGGGCTGAAGAAGGCACAAGCAAGGAAGCAGTCGCAGCAGAAAGGCGCTGAAAGGAACACAGACAGTGCAGACTACTGCCCAGGGGGCTTCTGAACTGAAAACTCTGTCACTTGATCTTCAAGCCCGGTTTCCTCAAAACGCACTTTTGGACAATCGGGTGTGCTTGTGCAGGGGTTAACTTGAACATTACTCACCCAATTTCTATTCAGTTCCTTGCAAAACATTCTTGAATAAATAATCCAGCGGGTAAAACTGTTTATAACTCTAAGCTCTACTGTGCTTTTTTATTTCAACAAAGGTTTTAATTACTGTTGAAGAGGAAGAGGTTTAGGTGGTGCGATATTTTGTAAAGTTTTGGAGCCATGCACAAGTGAAGGACAAACATATTTGTAACATCACAGGTAACCACTCCCATCATATTGTAATTTGGTGCGGTCACTTACAATACAGTCACAGACCGATTTTTCGGACATGCTCAATTGTTTGGACAATTTTCTGGAATCATCACTCACCCCATGGAGTTAATATATGACTGATTAGTGATGAAAGTGCTGCACTAAATTGTGCCATTAATGATATTCTGCTACATCTTGCATCAAAATTAAATTTTCTCTGCAAACCTAAGCCAAAATCATCTTAAACAAAGCAAAAAAAAAATTTTTTTTAATATAGATACTGTAAAACCCTTTAATTTCGCGGCCCCTATTTTTCGCGAATCGGTCACAAAGGACAGAATCGCGGCCACTAAATTTCGCGAATTCCAGATGCCTGCATTGAAATTCTTAAAGATCGAAATTTTCGCGTGCCCTTAAATTTCGCAAATTTTTCAATTCGCGAGATTCGCGAAAATTAAGAGCTCGCGAACATTAAGGGTTTTACAGTATATTTAATACTTGTCGATTTTGTCGCGGATGCACCCCAGGTATCTACGGTGTGTACCCCTTCGCTGGGGCGCCGTTCGTTGGTGGGTGCAACATCAATCCGCCGAGGTGATGCATCGTTGGAGCCCCAGTCGGCTCCCCATGCCTGCGGGCTCCTGGTTTACTTTTCTCGGCACACGTACCGCATTGCTGGCCCTAAGGTCGCGAAAAAGGCGCGGAGCGGACGGCTCTCGGCGTCCCCAAAGTTTAACCGAACGTAGCTCTTGTCCATCAATCACGGAGCGGTCGCATAAAGTCTGTCCACCCACGGGCGCAGGAAGGGGAAGCCAGTGGCCAGGGAACCCCGTCGGAGGAGAGCGCGACACCGTCGTCATCGGTGGCGAGCAGCCGCCTCTCGGACATCGTCAGGGGTGGTGCCAGTCGCACCGGCGTGCCACCTGCCACCCCGGTTTCCACGGCTGCCGGCCCACCGGCGTCGGCCATTGCCGTGGCCAAGCCACCCACCAGGGACTGCAAGACGCAGACTGCAGAGTCCTCGCTGAGTCCGGGATCCACGGCGACGGCGACGAGACCGGTTGCCACGCCGGCGGCGGTGGCGGCGACGCAGCCGGTGCCGTCTGTGGCGCCGACGACGAAGGACAGCGCCACTTTGACCAACGGCGGCGACTTTCCTCCCGTGATGCTGACGCCGCCTGCATCGCCAGTTTCTGCGGCGACAACCAACACGCCGTAAGTTGCATTCTTTGCGAGGGGTTTCGACGGCTGGTTTAGTGTGCCTGCTTTATAACTGTTAGGCTCACTGCCCGTTTGGGGTTGCCATATAGTGTGCCTGCTTGTTGTGTTCCCGTTTATGCGTTTTCCCAGTTGCCGATTTGGCCACTTGTCTTGTTTGGGCTCGCACGGAACTAATGTATCGGTAATTTATCGCTCGCAGCTGTCAATTCGAGCGCTACTACGTTCCGTAACGAAGCATGGGTCTTTAGGCTCTGTGTGGTCGTTTGGCAACTTTGGGCTTTCCTGCAGTTCGTTCACCCCTAAACTGACGGTCGGGTGAACTACGCGTTCACTAGTCCAATAATTCACCTCCCTAATCGTCTGACCCCAATTTTTGTGGGAGCGTTGTTGTGTTTGATAGTAAAATTGGAAACACTGTCCTAGTGGCCAGTTTCCCTACGAAGACGAGAATTTCTCGCAAGCCTCATGTGCCCCTCCCCATGCGTTTCCAGGCGAAGGCCAGCCTCTGCCATTGTAGTGGCGAGGCGGGAGAGTGCGCCTCAGCAAGAGGGCGCAGAGGCGGCGCCGGCCCAGAGGATGGAGAGTCCGGCGGCCTCACCAGCCCAGCCTGCAGCTGCGCCGGCTGCGGAAGAGAGTGCGGCCGTTGGCCCCAGTACCACCTCGGCACCCGTTGTGGCGCCAGCGACGCAGCCTCCAGTTGTGGTGAGCACCCTCTTGGAACCGTGGCCAACTGCTTCGTTTGCTCTCTAGATTCGTGCCTGTCGTTTTTGGGAGGGAAGCTGGGGGGTGAAGACTGGAGTGGTGCGTGGCGAATTGCAACCATTTGCATCGGTGCTACCGAGAGAAGGAGAGGAAGAGAACCACTTAAGCGGGAAAAGAGCGGACTAAACTTCATACTCTGCTTCATTTTGGGTCCGACTGGGAAGATGAAAGATGGGTGTGTTTGTTTTGCCGATACACATAGCTTAAATGTTCGCCAGCTTTAGTTATTTCTTCTTTTGAGCTGAAGCGCTTGATTTGGCCATTTTCAAAAGTAAAAAAACAAATAAAATCAATTTTTTTTTTTATGTTAAAAAGGAAACTGAAATCTAAGGCATCCCAATTGTTAATCGCAGACCGCTAAAATTCATTGTGCACGTCTGCCAGCAAGGTTAGACATCCCAGAGGCAGTAAACAGTCGGGGACCACGCTTGTGAAATGAAACCTCACGATTTGAGACTCGGCGCCGCTGGCGGCAGCGATTTTGGCAGCAGAGAATGGCCGAGGTGAATTGCGCATTAACATTTTGTTTACTTACACCTTGCCGGTAATCTGGGACCACCTACGTCTGCCTCCATGCTCCGGCGTTCCGAGGCAGCCAAAATGCTCGAGATTGTGGCGAATCTCTTCTAGGTTTCTAACAAGACAGGTTTTGCGTTTCCCGCCGCAGAGTGCCCCCAAGGTGGCAGCCGAGGAGGGCCGCCGGCTGACCTACTCGGAGGTGGCCGCCATGGCCAAGAGTCGAGCGGCCGCAGCCCCAGACCGGGAGCAGCAGCAGCAGCAGCCAGCCAAGGAGGGCCCAGGGTGCACCAAGCCAGGGCTCCGCAATTCTGGCGGTGAGGGACGCTGGTGGACTCTAGGCTCGCCGGTTTCGGTGTGGCGCCCGGAATGCGTCTTCAACCAAAGCTTCGACAGCGAAGCTGTTAAGGGATAGTTTCCCCAGTATCGTGTACGCGGACAAGCGGCGTGTTCACACAAAACTCCGGACAGCTACCGCCATCTATAAACGACGGCAGCAACCAGACAACCGGCTTGCCAGGTGTCTGGTTGCCGCCGTTGCTCTTAGATGGCGGCAACCTTTCCAGCCTTTCGACTTCGGTTTTCACCAGAGTAAATAGGCTGAATTCCTCTAGGCGTCATCCCCGAGGTCGTCCTAGACGTCATCCCGAGGTCGTCCTAGACGTCGTCCTCTAAGCATCGTCTTAGATGTCGTAAAAATAAGCTTTACTGGTCTTCCTTCTTCACATGGAAGGACTCTATAAAAAAATTTGTAGTACCTTGATTTTCGCCGAATGATGTCGCACTTGTGCAGTGCCGTCGCCCGCTGCGATCGTGGCAGTGGATCGGTGGTGGAGGTGGCGTGTGCCGCACCCTCCCCATTGGCAACGAAGAGACTCGACACTTGCGTTCAGTCGTCTCTTGTGCCAGAAGTTCGGCAACTAATTGCCAGGATGCCAACAATCGACAGCTTGATGTGCCGGCTCCTGCAACATCGAGCTGTTTGGGAACCTTGAATGTTCCTATGTACTGCCCAAACCGAAAATTATGCACGTTTGCAAGTCTGGTCTCAGGGCGCCCCCATCTTGCCCAGTGGGTTGCACTTGGGCGTGGCCATAATTCAATTACGATGCCTTAGCAAGGCTTCGAAATCGGATAATGATGCGTCCAAGCGCACCCCACTGAGGTGGCAGATGCGCAATGTCAATACGGTTGAAGTGTCCTTTTGGAGACTGCGGTACGGGATCCGCTATCTTGGAAAAGCGTAGCAGAACGCTGGTGCTAGAGTCAAGACCGGTTATAACGAAGTCAACGGGAATCGGAAATCACTTCGCTCTATCCGCTATTTTGTTAAAACCGACTGCGGTTAACGAAGTGCAAAAGGGAATGGAAAATTGGGATCGCTTCGCTGTAGCCGCTATTTCGTTATAACCAATCTCGACAGTACCTATAGCACAAACATTCACTGTGTTTGTCTGCCTCATCGCATCAAAATATTCGGGTGATAGTACTAGGTCTGACCACTCCACCTTTGTTCCCCGCAGGCTGCAGCCCAGCCCAGCGGGACCAAGGTGCCCCGACAGCCCTGCCCCAGCGCGGGAATCGCCGGATGGAACAGAGGCCGCACTCGCGGGACCGCCGCCAGCCGCTCGGGGCGCACAGGCACCGCAGCCCCCCACCGAAGACGCCCACTGAGGGTGCCCCCTCGCCACCGACGGCCGGGGTGGGGAGGGCGGACAACATCGGGAGACGGACGCCCGGATTGCGTGCGGTGCCCGCAACAGTATTGCGTTCCTCCGGCTCTCTCCCTTCGTTTCACTGTTTCCTGCTTGATGCAGTCGGGCTGGCCGGAACGGACGTTTCGACCTTCCGGCGCCTCTAGTTCCGCGCCCCCGGAGGACGACGGAGACACCACCACGAAGAAGGAGGGCCGGAAGTGCGGAGGCGGCGCGACGGGAAATCGGACTGAGCGACTCGTGCGACACACGACGGATGCGAGGATACTATATGCAAAGTGGAAGGACACAACGGTGCACGCAACCGAGCACTTTGTGTTCGTTGTGAAACTCTTGCGCCGCGCTGGACTGCGTTGCATACCGTGGACACATTAGGAACTGTAGTTGCAGCGGTGCACGGTGTTTTTTTCTTTTTGGTTTGGGGGGGGGGGGCCTGAGGGGAAAGGCTACCGTTCCCCCGACGGGGAAGTTGTTCCGGAGAGGGGAAGTTGGGTGGGGGTACGAGAGCTTATCCCTCTTCTCTCGTGTGGAGCGTTACAGCAAAGACGTTTTTCCCTACACATTTTTTTTTTTTTTTTCATTATTATTATTAATATTATTGCGAGTCTTTTCTGCCATTGCGAACAACAAGGCCCGCTGCTGTCGACTGGCCGCGACCTTGGACCACTGAACCCCCTGCCACCGGGCTTGGAGCCAGGTTTTGTTGTGGACAGGACTTTCGTCTAGGTGAGGTTGTCCGGGCAAACTGGTTCTTGTGCGAATCTACCATCGTCGCGACGGGGTATTACCTCGAATTTGAGCTTCAAAGTTTAGTGGAGAGGGCTTTTCACTATGACCCGTTTCTCGGCGGGCTGAGGTTCCGAGGGATTCCGTTTTGACTTGGTCACGGCAGTTTTCTCCCAGATTGTGCTTTTATGTCGGATTTTCGTTCCATCCATCTGCTCTTTCTATGGCCAGCCTTTGCTAGTACATTTGTCTCCCGAAGCGTTCCGCGTGGAAGCAGTTTCGTTGACGCGGGACTTTGCGTTGACGACGGTTCGCATCAAATTTGTGCAGGCGGCCTCACCTAGACGGAACTTTTAGTGGACATTTCCGCCGGACAGGCCAGCATTTCCTTCCGCGCGGGATTCGACGGTGTTTGCATATACAGGGAAACTACGTCTGGACACCACCTCGCGGAAGAAATCCCCACGGACTTCCGTCCGGAGCAGGTTTCTCGCTGCCCGGGAATTTCTTCCTCGGCGCAAGCAGCGTGCATTCACGATGTCTCGACCTTCGTCTCTGTCTGTCGACCGTTTCTCCACAACGTCTGCAGTGTTTATTTTTCTTCGTCTAGCGTTTCTTTTGGGGGCAAAGAAAGATTGTTACCGAGCTCTGTGGTACGCAAACAGTTCCGGGGAAATGGGTGCTTGGATTGTCCCAGTTTCTTTTTTAATCCAAATAATTGCTCTTGCATTTTTTTTTTTTTTGTGTGTGTGCGCGCGCATTGGGGAGGGCCCTAGTCAGTACAGGGATGACAGAGCGTCCCCCCGCACGGGTAGAGCGCTCTGTCTGTCTGTTGGAAGAGGTAGATCGTACAAAAGCTGTGAAGGGTGGTTACGACTACTAGGACTGCGACAACTTGGGTACTGGGGGAAGAGAAGAAAAAAAAAGCGAGACAGTTCTTTGAAATGTGTACATAAAGGCTATTGAGGATCCCTCTTTTTTTTTTCTGTCGTTTCCTCTCCCATTTTTCTTTTTTGCTATTGTACTGCAGTGTGAGACCTTTTTTATTGTTTTATTTAGAGGGTAGCCACGTCTGCGGGGATGAGGAGCGTCCCGCGGTATTTTTGTGCAGGAGGCAAGTTGAGAGAGGAGGCATGGCGAGGAGGGCGGAAAGGGAGTCGTCCGCCGCCCCAGCTTTATATTTTTGCGAGCCAGAGATGTCGAACGAGGGGCGGCGGAGGCAGATGCTGAAGTTTCTCTCGCCGAGTTTTTTTTGTCAGTCCAAGTGCCTTAAGTTTTTTTTCTCCAAGCCTCTCTCTCTCTCTCTCTATCTGAGTTGGGTGGGGTTATTTTTTTTTATTTTTATCTTTGCCCGGAGACTACGATGAGTTTTTTGTCGCAGCGTATGTATACTCTGCCTCCATTATCCTTTTTTTTTTTTTTTTTATAACCTGCAAAGTATGATTTGGACTGCTGGGTGTATAAATTAATAAATGCAAGCACTAGGTCTTTTTAGTGGTACTGTTCACTTTCTGTTGTTGCTCGGAGCGTGCATGGAGGTCTGGTTTGAAACTCGAGCCAAAAAAAGGAGCATTTTGGGTTTGCTTCGAGAATCGGTAACCGGGTTTTAGATGACACGATATAGGGCCTTTCGTGCTATTTATATCTTGCGAATAAAAGTTGTAAATTTTTGTCTAGCTTGGAGGATTTCTAGGCATTGTTTATACCCAGTGCCAACGATTTGTGACGCGTTGTCAAGGCTAGAGTAGCTTCCCCGCACTGCCTTGAGCACTGCAGAAGTTGCGCGGTCTCGACAGCGTAGCACGAAATAGTTGATGCTGGGTGTAGAAGCGTTCCGAGAGGTTGCTGGCTCGCCGAACAATGTGCTGTTGACCCAGTAGTGGAGGAAAAGGCACCAAGAGCATCTTGCAATCGGGAACCCCGGTCCCGTGTGATGTCCTGGCATTTCTACGAACTAGGCAGAAGTGTGATAGCCAAATTGTCTGCTCGTGAAGGCGACGTTTTGGATTCCGATACGCAGTTTTGTGGTGATGCACGTGTGAATTTGTTGGCTGTGTCAACGAAGCTGGTTAGTCGAGGCACGAATTTTCAGACTGGACCCATACGGCAAGCACCATTCGGGAAACCGTGGACGATCCTGAATGTTTGCTGCCGCGTTGCTTCACTGCGGTGTGGTGGCGCGCTTATTTGTAGATGCCAACCTTTAAGGGAAGGTAGGCGCGACGTGGAGTATTGGAAGGGAAAAAAGAAAGTAAATGTTCATACCCTAGCTCGGCCTCGGGTTATGCTATATTTTTGTTTAATTGCCATTTCACTCTCTGATCATGTCTAAGGGCCTACAAATGTTGGAGGGCAGAGTGATATCTTGCGAGCATAAATTAAATAAACTGGGATTGCTTGTTTGTGCTGTGTCACACTACTTCGGAGGGTTTGAAAGATTTGGTTAGCTTTTACAGTGCATCGGCTGCAATTTGCTGGCTTTTCCTTCCTTGCACCGATGTAGCATCAGCTGCCATTGTATTCAGTAATCGTGCGTTTAATCCTATCACTCCTGTGTGATGCTGACCCCCCAGGCTAGGGCAGGTGTGGTACTGCACTGGCTAAATTTCTCGACTACAGCAGAGCCACAAGACACCTGCCGGGGCCTACTATCCATCAGCTGCCTACACGTGCGCAATTAAATTTCTATTGGGGTGCCCTTGCTGCTGAGCTTGAGGTTTTTCAGCAAACGGTTTGCACCACCAGCAGGGTGCAACCACGTTGCATGCAAGCCATGTTAAGTAAATTGGATGTGATGTGCAAGGCCAAATGCCAATTCTATAACATTGCAAGATATTTTCATGTGAAATGCTCTACAGGTGTACTACTAAATTGGAGTTAATTTAATGCAACCTTTTAAATGAAAAAAAGAAAAGTTATCCATGTACTTAATTTTTTTAATGTGCAACTCATTCGTGCATTTTCATGCAATGCCCCTGATCAACCAACGTGGCTTCTGGAGCAGAATGTTCCGTAAAGGATGGCAATTCTCTGTTTGCACCTCTTTTTAGTACTCGTAAGTGCACCTCAACCTCTTGTGCAATGTTTTGGGGTGCACAGCATGGCCTTGCTCTCCATATATGCCAGCATGGTTGCTGTAGGGGTGCAAACACTAAAATGGCCTCTAGCCATTTTAATCTGAAGGAGCGTCGCCATGCATGTTGAGAACGCCTGGCTGAATTCCCCATTTTCAGTGTGAACCGGTGTTCAAGGTAAACGGCCAAATTCGCTTGCGAATTGCACCGGCCAATCGGCGAGGCTCGAAACGGTACCTGTGGTGCAACAAAGAATGAACAAGTTGCTACCACGATAAATTTACTGTTTCTTTTCTTTCACTGTAAAAATATTTTTTATTGTCTGCTCAAATTTTCAATGGGAAAATGCCTGTCTATGGAGCTCTCAAATACGTGAAGCTGCATGGTGTCAGTGAACTGAAACTGGCTAATACAAACCTGGTTTTCCCACTTCAGGTTTCGGAAAATAACTTTTGAATGAGGTAGCGGTTAGTTTTGAAACCGGCACGTGGTTCAGACTCTAGTGCAACATTTGCGTGGGGAATGGGTGTTCGGCAATGCGGTTTAGCTTTTTAAAGAAAACTACGCTAAATTATTGAGGGGGACATTCTTTAGTCACTCGCAAGGTGAAAATGGCAGGAAGGAGATTTGGCTGTTGCACCTTCAGCACCAGCTTCCTAACCTCGACGATGCTCAAGTGTGTGCGTGCACAGCCAAAGCTCGGCGGAAGGCATGGAGCACACGCTGTGGGTTGGGCGTTTAAAGCATGTGCCATGTAATTTTAACTAAACTTCTCAGAAAGATGACTTGTGATGGTACATTGATTGAACTAAAATATTCAGTAAAATAACAAAGGAAAGAGGCGCTGCAACCTGCGGATGGTCGCACACAGTTGGATCTGCTTTAGGGAGATTATTTCACAGAAGTTTTTTTGCTCTACAGTATGTACACTATACTTCGTCTCACTAACACTGTGCAGTACAGCTGAAGCTACAGAGAAGAGAGCATATGGCAACCTGTTCAAGAGGAAGGAAAGGAGGAACAGGAGAGAAGGGCTGGGATTCCTCCTTTCCCTCTTGTACAGGTGCACCACCCAGCCGCACCTCTGTAGTAAATCATGGCACAATATGTCAAGGAACCAGTTTTTGCAGACTGCCCAAAGTGGGATTGAAGCAGGGTAAAGGTTTTGTACCTTGGCGTTCGAAATCCTACCCATGCCCAGTGCTTTTCTGTGTTGTAACGCAACACGAACCACCAGAGTATCTCCGGTACATTCGAGTAAGATTTGGAACACAGCCAACGCTGTGGTCCGACTGGAGCCAATCAGCAGCACCAAAAGTGCACTGTCACAGCACCCGTTGCCTTTGTCTGTTTTCTGCCACTGGCTCGACCAAATGCACCCGGAAAAAAAATGCAGGACCACGGTGCATTCATTCTGCGCGATTGATTTAGCAGGTGATGGCGAACGCACAAAGACGAGCTACTCTGACGATACACTTTTGGTTAATTGGCTCTAGCAGACTGTACTAAGTTTTTGTGATGCTGGTGCCATCTATGAGGTGACCCTGGATGGTCGGAAGATTTTCCAGAAACGAAAGATTGAATGATGCGCAAGTAGGAAATGTACAGAAGTGTCTTCCGTGGTTGCCCAATAGACGGCGTCTTGTCGCAAGAGGTGGCACAAAGCCCAAACTGGAGCGTGACGGGCATGGACTTCTGTACAGATTTAATTGCCAGTCTACTCTACGTGGCTGGAGGTACTATTGCGGTGGGTGTAAAGCCGAAGTTCAGTGGTGGTCGCCATGGTGGTCGCCGTGGTGCTTGATGTCTCCGCCTGTTGCAAACTTGTAGGCCTGCTCGAGCCCTACCGCGGCCACCGCCAGGGCAAGTCCGGGCATCATGCCGCGCTTCCAGAACCTCCAGAAGCGCTGCATGGAGGTGCTCTCTTTTCCAAGCAGAACTTCCACACTTCGTTCCTGGGGAAGCAATCAACCACAGTGACACGTTTAGACACGGAGCTGAAACCGAGACCATGGCTCGCATTAGCTTCCACGAGGAATGAATGGCACAGTGTAGTCCCAACGTCAACACTAGCTTCGTCTGCTTTACCTGTACCGGTGCGGATAAGAGTAGGGCTGTGCACTTGCGCTCATATCAAAATGCACATACTGGAAGTATGTGCAAGCTACGAGTGGCTCGGCGCCATTCGACTGGAATGAACGTATCTTTCTACCTAATTTCGAACACAATATACCCAGAGCACGCTGTTGTCTGCAGAGGGATGGCGCTCGAACGCTACGTAGGTACTGTCGAGGCCGGTTATAACGAAGTCTGTTATAACGAAATGGCATATATAGCGAAGTGATTTCTGATTCCAGTTGACTTTGTTATAACCGGTCTTGACAGTAGTTGTATAAACACTAAAATTGCTAACTTTTAATCTCATTTTCGGGGCATCACATTAACGGGTTTCCTGTGCTCTGTAGTAGCCGTAAAGATGCTGTGCTCGTATTCGCCTACAACCGATCGAATAAACTGCTTTTTGTCGTACGTTTTGGGAGATGCTGGTATGAACTACGCGGCACGACGCAGCGAGCCGGAGCACTTTATTTCGAGGGAAGTCCACATAGAACGTGAGCCCGCACGATGGAAGCAAGCGTGTGCCCCTGCGAACACCTCTGGATTCTTAGTCTCCACGTTGTTCGAGTGCTTGGATCTTGAATAGTGTGCGACCTTCAAATCATACCATCCAGCCAGCGAGATAAATCCTGCGCTACATCAATAGGGTTGATGTTGCTCAATTGATGGAGATTTTTTTACGTTTAGGGGAAAGCAAGGTCATTTCTCGTTTACAGCGTCGAAGTTTGAACACTTCTGCGAAAGGCTAGGACCGCTTTGCATACCTCAGCCATGGGTCACGAAGTCCTTTGGAAGCCAGTATCTTCTGAGCACGGGCGAGCCGAGGAACGTCTTCCACTTTGTAGATTCTGTAATCCGGGATCTTGGGTATGCCGTGATCTCCGTGTGCTTGCACATCACCACCCATTCTGAAGTTTGGTCGGTTTGGTTCCAATATCGAGAACGATCGTCCTTCGATCTCCAACCGAACCGAAAATGGCGGCTGTTAATTAAGCCGGTTTAAACGGCAGACGCCAGGATGTATTTAAATCTCTGTTTGTACTTTTAAATATTTATCCAAAAATTTTGACATAAAATACGACTTCTATATTAGTATTATATTTAACTAAAGTAAATATTCGTACTTAAGAAATGTAAATACGAAACGACGGTTTCTGCTTTTGGAGGAGGAGTGAGGAGTGGCGAGGAGGGGAGGAGCGAAGTTGCGTTCCTGATGTAGCGGTGATGCCGAAAAACCGAAAAGCTGCGAACTTAGTCAGAGATTAGTTGGCACATATATCAGCTAACAGCGGCAGCGGCGTTAAGGAATTGATACTGCCAAACTAGCCAAAGCTTCCGAACCTCCCACACTAGTCGTACAAGCCTTGATGCCTTGCAACTATGAACCCAGAACGTGTGTATGTCTCTCTTCTACTATGTGATTTCATACCGACCACCAATTTGGTAATGATCGTTAGCACTCAGTCAAAGCACGGACCTCTATTGTTATCTCTGGCTATTAAGATGAACGTTTCTTCTTACTATCCCTTATGTCTGAGCGCTCCAGAATGGGTTCGGAAGCTTCAAGTTTATATTGTTGACTCTAAAGATAGCAACTTTGCACACATGACTGTTGCTACGGTTCTACGATAGCATGACGTTTTTTCTCTGTTTTTGCGTTTAAACTCTACTAGGTTACACCTGCTCAGCAATAAACCAGCCAGCGAGATTGCGTCGTCGCCGGAGTACATCAGCTTTAGGGGAACAGTACCCAGAGAAAGGTGAGTACCCGACGTTCAAAAGTTTCAAACTTGTATGAAATGCGGTTTGCGTGTGTCAGAAATCGCTGGGCGATAGGGTTAGGTGATCTGATTTAAAGACGTAGTCAGTCAAAGCTAAAAAAAAAAAAAAAAGGATCGAAAAATATTTTTGTTTACACAACGCTTGTGAAGGTGACATTTGCCCGCATGCTTCGTTAAGCGTGGCATGAGAAAAAGTTTTATCGGTGTGTAAGTTCCCTGTCTTTTACACTTGCATACTAGCAAGCTATGCATGCCAAATATCCAAATACAGTGGTGGGGTGTCCCCCCAAAAGCCCACTGTTCTAAAACCAGCAGCAACAATGAATTTCCACCAGTTAGGGAGGCCAAAAAAATTTAGTGGCCACAAGGAATAATCTGGCTTATACAGTGATCGGGTTGTTGCCTGCCACGTCCATTCTCACTACATATCAAAAGCCTCTAGCGTTATCGGGCAGTGTCCTATCTGTGCCATGGCTCCATGCACCGAGCAGAATTTGTTTGCTGAAATGAGAAACCCATCTGTTCGGAATGCCATTGTACACCTACCTTTTCTAGCTTGCAACATTTATTTGCCCAGTTTGTCAGCTATTGATCATTCTTTTGTACTCTGCATTAATTCTTTTCTGCTACATTAGTCAAGGCTAGCATAGCTTCTGCAGTTTTCCAACACTGTCCAAGCTACGTGCACGAGCGCATAGGTTTGTTCGACCTCTCCTTTGCACGAGCGCACTTGCGGATAAGGCACGAGACAAGGCCACGTGTTCTTGCAGCAGTGTGAGGCTTCTCGCAATGTGGAAGCTATGCTAGAGCAATGTTGCACGAAATAGTTGGTGCCAAGTATAGTTCCCCAGCGATTCCAGAGAGAAAAGCGAAGTCAAGAGGTCTTGCATTGACAGGCTTGAGTGCCAGCCAAAATGCATGCAGTTTGACGTTGCTTTTCGTGGCATAGAGCTGAGCCATACACAGTGAGCGAGTTTGTCTGCTCCTCGTGCAGGGGTTGAAGTGTGGTGGCTAGAATGCTTTTTTGACAAGTGCATTTAGCGCCCTCTACTGCCCCTGCTTCGAAAGGGGTCCCAAAGTGGTAACCAGTTAAGTCAGGAGCTGATGCATCATGCTGTCTGATGCCGGAATCCTGGCGGTTGGTCGTAGAAGTTCCGGTGGAAAGTATGAGCGAACGCGAGTGTTAATGTCTTTGCAGTGTCCCAACTTGTCGCTGTTTCGGTGAACTGTGAAGCCTGAGAGTGACCTACAGCAGTCTGAAAGTCTGCTGAAAAGTCTATACTATGTCAAGGCAATTGTATACCCTGAATGCGGTCACCTTGAGGTACCAGACACATGGCCACCTTATGCAGCATTGTCAATATTCAAATTGGTCATGGTACGTTCTACGTAGATCCGACTTGAGCTACTGCTGTCTTCTAACCTCGAGGAATCTGTTTATTTCTGGACAACGTCGTGTTATCCGTTCTCGTAAGGTTGGAGTGGATGAGACGGGCCATAAAAACATGTGGCCCTTCGTATCCACTCTAACTACACGAGAGCGGATGATGACATTAAGTCGCATCGCTTAGCCGAATACTTGAATGCGTTGTTAGAATTTTCTTCTCCGAAAACGCAGGTGATAGTAGACGACGATGGCTCCAAGGTGTGGACCTACTATGACCACGGCCCACGCAACATCAGCTGTCCGCTGGTCTGCTTGCCGCCGATCAGTGGCACCGCGGACGTCTTCTTCAAGCAAATCCTAACGCCTCACAGCCCGAGGCTACAGGGTCATATCGGTGAGACTGCAAACCTGCATGTTGCAGTGTCCACCTGCCACAGGGGCCCAATGAATCCAGCCTACTCTAAACGGGCCGAAAACATCAGTGTATTGTGTTGCAGTTTAATACAGAGTTACCTGTAGATGGCGAATTTTGTGTTTTCAAATTTCCAAGAATGAACTTAACTGCATAAGAAGTAAAAAAATAAGAACACTTTTTTTCTACCTGCAACTTCCGACGGCAAAGGAACTGGCGGAACAGCTGAAAGATGATGGCAGCAGTCCTCTCACATCCTGCACCTTTCCAGTGCTCTGCCTCGCTAAAAGCAGACAATCTTTTCAAGTAAAAAATGGGGCACTTTTTCGGTGTTAGTTGACAGGGCGTGTTGGGTCGTTCTCGCATACAAAACACATATACATAGCAGGTTGAGTGACCCACAAACCTGTAAAGAAAAAACAAAGATGGTTTGCACGGTTATTTGATTATACAGACGTCCCTCGAGGACTGCTGCTATCCGTCGGCTGTTGTGCCAGTCAGACATGTATCAGTTGCAGGTGGACATTTTAGGTAAAGAAAAAAGACATCCTACATTTCTTACTCTGGAAAGTTAATTCTTTGAATTTTCCATACACAAAATGCACCACCTACGTCATTTACTAAACATACAAATATTGTTGCACTGCCCCTTCGATGGGCACGCTCGTCTTCTAAGTGGTACCAGTTGGATCCCTTGGGTCCACGCTTGCAGAACTCTCACGTATTGTGACATCTCACTCTACGTGTGGTACTGTATTTAAGCTGGAGTACCCGGTCTACTGACCATGTGCCACTGAGGGTCTTATGCTTCCCTCCTCTTTCTCTATTTCTCTTTCTCTCCCCCTCTCTCCTCCTGTGCTACCGCTGCTTCCATAGAAAAGAAGACTGCATAGCGGAGTAGGAACTCAGTGTTAGGAAAGTAATCTAGTAGGCACGAAAGAAATTTCAAAGCGCTGCTCCTTGAAACATCCATCGAGTGGTATCGCAACTCCAGGTGCACCTGACGGAGTGCCTAGGCTTTGATTGGTCCTCGCCCGTTGCAGCTGGAGTACCCTGTGTACTGGACGATGCGGGACTGGGTGTGCGGCTTCCGCAAGCTGCTGGACCATCTGCAGCTGGACAAGGTGCACGTGCTGGGGGCCTCCGCTGGGCGGCTTCCTGGCCCAGAAGTTTGCCGAGGCCACCCACACCTGTCCCCGGGTCCAGTCCCTGGTCTTGTGCAACAGCTTCTCCGACACCTCCATCTTCTCCTACACCGACACCGCCGTGCTGTGAGCACCCCTAACCCTTTCCCGGTCGAGTCGTTTTTTTTTCTTCCGAACGCGTGCCCCCAGTGGTTAGCTTTTGTTTCTAAAAGGAAAGTACTAAAAAAAAGGGGGGGGGGGGGGTCGATGTGCAGATTTATTTAAGAGCATGAAATGCTTTTTAATGGAACCCTCCAATCCCGAAATTTTTTTGTCCGTCCATGCATTTCCCGCTAAATTTAGCAGAGAAATTGAATTTGTGTTTAGGTCAAATGACATCAGTCGATGTCGCATGTCCTTTTGCACCAATTCAGTTAACCCCTAATTAGCGGGAAAATTGATGTCACGTGACCCATACATCAATTTAGTTTCTCCGCTCATTGTATTGAGGAGTTTGATAAAAAAAAAGAAAAGGTTGCCAATTTTCTTTTCTAGTTATTTAACGGAAGCATGCACAGTGATTGCAGGCTCTCCAGATTGATAAGTATCGAGATGGAAATATTGAAGGCGAAAAGAATGACCTTTCTTCCATCCTTCATTTTGGCGCATCTGCTTCCGCAACATTTCGAGTGGTTTGGGATTCGAAACTGGAGGTATTTTATAGGGCTTCTCCATCGGATGCAAGCTCTCATCCTTTCAGAAGCATTAAAAGTCTGAATCAAAACAGCTTGCACTCCATTGCAACTACAGCCTGTACAGAGAAGCAATCATGTTACGTCTATCGCGTACGCGAGGTGTCTAGTTTCAGGACTATAAATAGCCGCAGCGAAGCAAGACACCACACGAATATAACATTTATAGTTCGCTGAAGACAGCAATTAGCCACACCTCCCACAGAGCTCGCGGTTTCGTGTTTAGGTGGGCACTTTCAAATATGTAATTATCTCCACACACGTACAGCTGACAACCTTCAAAAGGTTGTATCATTCTTGACCACGGGGCAAATGCCTGTTTTGTGTGCCATACATAGAAATAAAGCTGGATAAATGGACTTTTGATTGATGCAAATACCAAAGCAGACACTTAAATTCTAACAAAATTTAATCTGGCGAACACAATATTTTTTTGCTAGAAAATGGTTAAAGTTTTATGGCTGTGCTGTAGCTCAAAAAGAAAAGCGAAGTAAAAATTAAAATATATGAAATATTTTCAATTCTGACAACAAAAGGCTCTTAAAAACCTAGCGTTCTAAGCTCAAAAAGGTTTTAGTTGCACTAGAAATCGAGTCAAGCACCATGACTGACATGCCATGGACTAAGCAGTTTCTCAGTTTAGTGAGGCACTGTTCATCAGAACTGAAATCCGATAAACTCACTTCATCATTAGACCCGCGCTTTGGTGAGGCACAGTTCATCAGAACTGAAATCTGGTGAACTCGCTTTATCATCAGACTCGCGCTGCTGTCAGAGTCCGAAAAATTGATGGAGAATCGCGAAACTTGCCATGCTTGCGAGTGTGCAGGACCCGGACTCTGTGGACTATGACGACGCTCATTGATTTCACACCCGGCTTAAGAAATCGCTGCCACGCTAAAGAGAGATACAGCAGCCAAAACTGTAGACTTCAAACTACCTATGAGAAAGCGCAGCGAGCGCGGAGCTCCGCCGAAGTTTTGAAACGAGCATCCAGTGCTTATCGATCACGAACGATCGACGCTCGTTGGGAAGGATCCAGGAAGGACGTTGCTGAACATCCTGCACAACGCCATTTTTGAGCGAAAGTGCCGGCGAGGAGGAAAATTTCGAAAGGAAGTCAATCTCTGGTTGATGTGGTCGCATAAAGTTCATATTGTTCAGAGCAAGCCATCTGTGCTAGGTGGTGCCGAATCAATTTGTGCAGCGATAGTTCGGGTTATATTTCTGTAAACAAATAAATTGTGCCAACCACATTCTTGGTAGGAACGACTGAGCTCTATGTGAAGACCTTGGACCATTTTTGCCCATATCATATTTTCCAGTCTACGAGTAGCACCTTTGTATAAATGTAACGCCCTATAAACGGCCGTTTTAAAATATGTTCGTACATAAAGTTGCACCATATGTATTTCTACAGTCAGTGTGACCAAACTGCATTGAAAAGGCTTCATACGTGTATTAGGATAGCGACATATGCGCGAGCAAGAAGCAAGTTTTATTATCCTCGTCAACGAATTAAACGAGAAATGTCGCTCCGTGACGAATTTCTTAGGTTCTAGGTTCTGGGCCTTCAAGATTCTAAGCATAGAACCCCATCTGGTTGTGTCGTTGAAGCGGCGGTGTCTCGGCTGCAGGTTCTGGCTCTTCCCGTCCATGGTGCTCAAGCGCATGGTCATGGGCAGCTACACTCCCACGCAGTGGACTCCGACATCGCCGACTCAATGGACTTCATGGTGGAGAAGGTCGGTGCCCGAGCTTTCCGTGGCCGGATTGCCACACAGACCCGAATCCTTCTCCTGGCTAGGCAAGCTGCCCAAATTCCCGCCACACGCTTTTCGCCGCCACGCCGACGGGACGGTGAAAACGAAACGCTCGTCGATTCGGTCCTGCGTAAATTTTTCACCACACGATCATGGTGCCGTTTGTGCCCACATGCAGAGAGAGGTTTAGTGACGGCACGAGGTTTATTGGTCTGGCGAGTACGTGGCTGTAACATCTCCTAAGTGACAAAACCGTCGGGGGGGGGGGGGATTTTCGGCATCGTCTAATAATGTCCAACATGGAGCACAGATTGGGTCAGCGTTTGGCTGGGACTTGCTCCCAGCCGAGTCCCAACTGGCGAAATAAAATTTATCGATCGATTGATTTCCACCTAAATTCAATTGTGGTCTAGCCCCACTCTTGTTTTATTAAAGCATCTCTATATAAAAATGCATCTTCTGTGTACAGCAGTTGTTCAATGCCACGTTCGGTTGGTCTTGCAAGTCGTTCTCACCCCCATCCAAATTAGGGTGGCGGTGTAAAGTAGCGTGCTCATACTGACAATAGGTCAAGCACGCAAAGACGCGGACAAAGTAGAACTGCACGCTGGACAAGTGCCGACTTTCAACTGAACCTTAATAGAAACACAGTCATCAACAGCTAACACATCACGAGGTGGTCAATCAACCATGTATCTAAAAAGTCAATCTCTTTGCCGCTTAAATGCAGCGACGTCTGGCCGACGCATTTCGTACCCTCCTTTTTAATCGCGTAGGCTTCTAAAATTTCCCTAGTCGTTAGGTCTCTGCCCTTGCCAATAACCTCTGCCTTTTTGAAGATGTGCCGACACCTGCAGCTAACACAATGAAGGGGTCCCCCTTCCGATTCTAACGATGGGTCATGCTCCCGCAATCCATGGTAAACGCATCCAAATGTTTGGCTCGTTATTAGACTCGACATTTCTCTTATTCGGGGGACCTTCGGTATATCTACGGTCCCTGCAGTTCGTCTCTGTCCGATCCGCTTACCGAGTCCTAAAAAGTGGTTCCTCGATTATCCGCGTCGACGATGTCGCGAAAGTGTCGTGCCGTCACCCGTCGCGATCCTGGCAGTGGCACAACCGCGGAGGTGGATTTGCAGACGCCCATTCCATTGCGGGCTGCTCTCCAGCCAGACGGCTGACGGAAACTAAAGTGCACATGAGATGGGAGCACCCATTCTATTTTTTTCGCCGGCATTCTTACTATCTACTGTAAGGATTATGACGTTCGATGGCACGACATGCACGAATTGTGTGGGCCCCGGTCGCTGATGCAGCTTGACTTGCACTTCTGCAGCTGGACAGCTTGTCCCAGTCTGAGCTGGCCTCAAGGCTGACGCTGAATTGTGTCAACTCCTACGTGGAACCCCAGAAGCTGGATGGCATCCCCATCACCATCATTGATGTGAGTCCTTTGCGGCCCTTTTGACACTGAAGTGCTTTCATTACGAACGGACAAAAATGAGGTTGCAAGTAAGCTGGTAAAGGTTAGACGTGAGCGACTTTATCTGAGACTGCAGTTTTACTACAACAGGACGACTCGAACGTTTGGAAGTCTTAAATAAAAATTTGTTTGCATTTGTGTTTTTCGGTGGTAAAAGCCCAGTTTCGGGTAAAGTCGTTATGTTTTGCTTTCATTCAATGCACCTTTTGCAGGTGTGTATTTAATTACCTCAATTAATGCGACAAACAGCTTCCACTAAAAAAAAAAAAATTTTTTTCTTGTCTCCTGAACACAAAGTTTTGTAAAAAGAAAAAAAAAATTAGTACACAACTTTTTCGTATTCATATAAGCTTCTTAATTATCTGTGCCCTTTTCTCTCATCGTGCGCTGTCCTTTTGTTCCCCTTGTCGATTATATGAAGAAACATGCAAAACGAGCAAATATTCAAATACAGTAGAATCTCGTTAAACGGAAATCGCTTAAACGGAATTGTTGCTTAAACGAAACAACTATCTCGGAGTTGTTTGGTTTTGTATTCATGCAATGTAAAAGTAATCCCGTTAATCGGAACTCAAATTCTCGCGCCTCCGGGTAAACGGAACCGAAAACGAAACTTTGTCGCCGGCATATTTTTCGCTATCGCAGAAAAGAAAAATAACTCTTGAGTAATAAAACAGTATTAAAAATGTTCTTAATACTTATTAGCTTTATTGCCCAAAATTAGCATGTACGCATGGTTTTGGGGAGTTTTCTTTTCTCATTTTTTACGCATAGGTGGCTATGTTGGGTAGGCTTGGCTCAACAAGGCTTCTGCAGTTCTGCTCGCATCTTAGGCCTAGTGTCCTATTTTCTGCGATGGCGGCCACGAAGCGACAACACCGTGCGCTCACGTTAGAAAAAAAGATCGAAGTCATTAATGATTTCGATAGCGGTTGCTTCACGAAAACGGCGCTTGCAACGAAGTATGCCATTCCCAAAAGTAGCCTGACAAGGATTCTTCACGACAAGGAAAAGCTGCGGAGTGCGTTCAGCAGTACGCAATTTGGACCAAAGAGGATGAGGCTGCGACTCCCCGAACACGAAGAGCTTGAGAAGTGCTTGGTGTTGTGGCTAAGAAGAGCCCGGAGTGAGAACCTTCCCGTCACCGGACGACGTCATTCGAAAGAAGAGGTTGCTGGATCTTAAACAAACCAAGATCTCCTCGTTTTTTCCTACTCAGTGAGTGATTGTTTTTAGACGCCCTGGAGAGCAGGGAAAGAGGGAAATGGAGAACATGAATATTGCTTCAACGTTTTTACACGGTTTGTGTGAATATACAAAAGCAGCAATTTGGTGTTTTTGTCATTATTTTGCCTTCTACATTCACTTGCTGGTGTTTACAAATTGTGCACTTGTGGAAACAGCATTTAAGCTGGCCTTCAACATTTTTAGTGTACCTACACTACATACTCTCAGTAAATGAAACTCCTGATAAATGGAACAGATTTTCCTGGTCCCTTCAGGTTCCGTTTATCGAGATTGTACTGTAACTCTGGGAGTTTCTTCTGAAGTTGCTTTTTTTATAGCCCACACATGTAGAATTTCTAGATATGCCTATGTTGCTATAAGGCCCCCTCCCCCTTACTTTTGAAGCATTTGAAATATAAGGAGAAGACATATGAAGCACCCACCCAGCAAACGCGCCTGTGCAAAAGTGGCGAGAAGCTCCACTCGAGAGCGCAGGCATGAGAGACACACCGGCAGTACATTTTTCTTTCGCTCCCTGACGCAGCCGCCCTTCTGCTCCCTCTGTCCCGTCCAGGTGTTTAGCCAGCAGTGCCCTGAGTCAGCAGAGTGAAGGAAGACCTGCTGCAAGCTGCACACCCTCCGCCAAGAGGGCCCACACTAGACGGCGGAGGAGGAAACTTCCCCTGACCTCAGCTGCAGCGGCGAAGTGTCCATGCACCTACAGGCAGGCTGGAGGCTCCCGGCTTTGATAATGCAAAACTGCATAATACACAACCTAACTGGACACACAGATTCTATGCGTTGAGTATCCAAGCCAGGAATTTCTTCTATCAGAATACTATAGAGTGTCACTTGAGGCTTTCAAGGTATAACTGGTACTCCATTCTTAGCATCTCTTTCCAGCATGGACTTTCTCAGATTAACAATGCCTTTGTCATGGCCTACAAAAATGAAACAGATAAAACCATTCCACTCCAACTCTCAGGGGCCGCTACAGTATCGTTTCGTCCCACTGCCCCCATGCAATCTGCAAACAGTTACGTTAAATCTGATACCATCTCCCTCAGAGAAGGTAATCAGAAAGCAGCAACGAAAGGGCATCTAAAGGGGTAGATATCATATACATATATCCTTAGGGTGGTGACGTTGGGCACCAAATATTTCTGAAGGAACTTCATGAAAGAATGCAATATCCTTATGGAAATCGCGGCATCCCCAGAAAAAAAGATTCTAGCACAGAATGATTTTACAAATACCACCAATAAGAATGCTCTCCCTGAAGTCAGGATGACTGTCAGTCCTTCCCTAGAAGTTATCGTCAGGGCAGGCCGATAGTGGAATCGGCTGGAGATTAAACCGATTTTCGTTGGTGATGGCGAAACTCGGAAAAGCACTCAACTGGCAGGCAACAGTGACAAAGCAAACCTGTAAACATTTTAACAGCAAACTTGAATTTGGGACTTCTGGTGTCCATTCCGACGGCAATCTGGCAGCACCGGCCATGGCATCGATAACACGGTGTCAAAGAAACAACAAATGCCTTCATGACAAAACTCCTTGGATGACATGAACCGCAGAATTTAACATCACACGAGACTTATTTCAAATAGTTTTCTCATCAGCATGATCAGAGAAAACTCCCTGCTGACACAGGGCCTGTCCGGTCAGGACAATTATACGATTCTATTGGCCCCGGTGCCAGCCCAGGTCCTCACTCCAACCACGGGGAGGCCATGGAACTCTTTATTTCTCACTTCTAAGAAGAGAAACAATGCCTAAACCCCTTGGGGACTCTCCAATCGGGTGATACTACACTTTATGGGGAAGACACTCCCCACTTCGCAGCGTCAAAGCAAGTCGGCGCCGTGTCCTTCGAAGTGCGAGTAAAGCGGAATGGAGTCCAAGTCGACCCCAGACCACACCCCTCATCGCTAAAACCCCATTGTAGCAGTGCCCCGACTGGACAAGCTGTCACTGGGAACGCACCGTGACGACGAAGCCGGGGAGGAGCTACCACCTCACAGCAGCAGGCAGAATGTCTGTCTACTTCCCGGCCCACGATTAAAAGGGCTCAAGCTGCTCATCTTCCTATCCTCGACTGGGGAGCGTCGGGTGCCCCCATCCGAACGGTTGAAGGTCACACCACCTCACTTTCCTGGAAACAATCACATCCTCAGAGCGATCCCTGCAGCCATGTTTATATCATCAACATCTACAGGTATTCCCGGAAGGTTTCATTTGTACACTGCACGGTTATTTTTTGTAAATTCTTTTCGGTCCACCGATACTAAAGAAAAGTTGGAGGTTTAAACATTTTGAACCCGTTTTCTCCGTTCCACGTTTTAGCGTAAATTTCAACTTTAGGATAATTCGCTTTGTAACTGGACAAAGGAAAGGCTCACTCATTGCTTTTCCTAACTGGAATTTAATGGGCATTGCAGATGTGGCATTGTTTTGTTTTTTTCTACTTTGATGGATGTCTTTTATAAAAGATATAAAGGTTTTGTCTATGACATAAAAGGTAAAATTATTAATTTTGTTTTTGGTGCAATGTTAGCATAAAATAAATTACTTTTTGGAAATTTTGTTTTCATAGTTGCACTCTCCAGGCATTCTGCTGCATATCTAGTGAAGAAAAATGTTGGGTATTACATTACTTTTCTGACAATAGTTTTTTAAACGCTGTTAGTGTGTTCTTAAAAAAATGACTATAATTTATTTCATCGATTCGTGTACACAGATAAAAATTACAGGAGGACTCTTAAGCTTCTCGCCTTTAAGGGTGGGACGCGATAGCTAAACATGTGAACCCTTGCTCGTTCCCAAGCCATGCAAGTGTGTCTGCGTAGAGCCTGGTCGATAGCGTGTCTTGCTGGTATCCGAAGAGCCGTGAATTCAAATCCCGCCTCCGTCTAGAATGCTTAAAACTTTTTCTTTAAAGCAAAATGAATTACTTTATAAAGTGAAATCATTTGAGACGTGCGGCAATACCTTTAATTTGCGTCACATGTCACGTTTTAATCACTTTCATTCCACTCGTGACGTCACGTTTCACGTGGAGAATTGGGGGTTGTTTGAAATTCCCATGCGAGGTCATGCCACTGTAGACGTCACGAGCCTATCCAGGGAGTCTAGCGACTGGGAAAACGTAGGAGTTGTCAGGGAAATTTTAGTCACCGGGAAAAATCGGGGAATTGTTAGGGATATTGGTCAAAAAGCGAGCCCAGTCAGGGAAAATGAGCCGGAAATGCTATCGAGTGCCCTGAGCAAAGGCTTGAGGACTTTGGGCCAGAAAAATGGGCAATAAATACTGTTTACTAGAGCGGGCGCGAGCTCTGCTCAACCGATGTAGAGTGTGCTACCTGATGCAAAATGAACAACCGACAAATCCGGTCCAAGCCTTGTATTGAATTGGATTGGATTGAGGGCGCAACACTAGGCTAGATCCAGTTAGAGCTACCAGATTTAGTAACTAATGGGAAAGTCCACAGATCCCAATCCAATCCAAGCCTTTAGCCAAAAGTATCCGAAAGTGCATCTGGCGGCCATGCTGTCATTCCGGTTATTGGAATGTGTGGTTGAGCATCGTGTTTTCATCATGTTTCCGGGAGTGGCCTCTTCACTGACGATGTCGGTGGCAAGAAAGTGCTCGTTTAATCCGGACTGGGCGTAACCTAAATATTTTGATATGTGCAGGCTGGTGGGTACATACTGACTTGAATTGCACATTTTTTCGCAAAAAATGCATATTCAGAACTGCAGGGTTTTATGCTATGGATAACAAGGAACACTTCACAAAGTCTTATCAATGTGCACTGACAAACAATGTCAAAAATAATTATTCTTTATATGTTGAGTGAGGTGCATGCTCTGCGTAGCACTCGTCATCCACAAGTGAAAATAGCTGATAGCAATCGTCAGTATATCAGAAGAAGTTTGAGGGAGACATCACCTACACTGCTGGAAAGAATTTCTGATATTTAAGACGCAAAAGAAAATTTTAAAAAGTCATCTTGAAACTTCAAGTGCATTTATCTCAGCTTCACTTTTGTGCAGCAAATCCCACCTTAAAAACTAATGTTTCAGTATGAAACTACCGAGAGACTCAATATTTGCGGATTATATGCCGAAACTTTATTGAGCCGGGTTACTATGAACTTAGATTTTACAATTTCATGCTCCTTTATTATGAAAATTTGTAATTTGCCAAACTTGGCAAATGTAAAAAAAACAAAAACAAATTTCATAAATTTTTTTATTTGAAATTTGCATATTTTCTGAAATTTCTTTTATAGTAACCGGCAACAAGTATTCCAGTATGCATTCCACCAGAAAATATGTGATGATCAACACCGTTTCTCAACGATGATTCATTGAGCAGATTCCATACAAAGCTACGCTTTTGGGGTATAGTACCTCATAAAATTGGTTCACAGGGCTGAAACTTTGCATGCCCTCCTTCTATATGGCTACAAATACCACCTGCGAATTTCACACCGATTGAGTTAGCAGTTTAAAAGTAGACATGTCCAGGTAGTGTCCCCCTTAAGCCCGTGCAAAATGATCCTCACAGTGCTCAATGCTTTGTGTTGCAATGGTCTTATATATTTAACCACCTCTACAGTGGTCAGGGAATTTCACCTGAAATTGTCAAGGAAAACCTGGAAAAGTCGGGGAATTTCCAAATAATAATTTGCTAGGCACCCTGCTATCGACCAATCAGGATTTTCTCAACGCCTGACGACAAATTTTGTGCGACACGAACCAACACGAGCTGTGCGACACGAGTTGTCACGTTAAAACTTTGCACTGCATTCTGTCTCGCAACTGCCAGTATATACCGTAAATTTCGTTTATGTTAAGCCAGAAGCTCAAAAGTCGACCTGTTTGGGTAGCGTCCCCCTTAACTCCTGGCTTCCGAAGATTCCATGGACTGTCAAGCTGTCGAACGACCTGCAGCGCAAAAGGCATCCGCCACACCCACCAGTGCTGCTGCGACGCCGCCAGGGTCGCGACCGACGACGACGCGACGCTTCCATTATGTCGTCGGGCGTAAATCGAGAGACCACATTTTCGGCTGCGGTAAACGCATCGGTCGGAGATGCGTTCCATGCACCATTGTTCCCGCGAACTTCACGGAAGCCGGAGCAGGGCCAGTAGTCATTTGTGGTTGGAAGTGTTTCGAGACCCACTTGTCCAAACAAAAACGCAAAGGCTGTCAAAACCGATGGGAAGAACTCGAACGAGGAGCCTCCTCAAAGTCCGAGCGGCTACCGGTGTTTAGCCAAATTCTTCAGTGTCGGGACAACTACTCGGGCGCTACGAAGAACCTGTAGCAAGCTTGGTTTTATGTAACTACATTTATATTTACAATGTTTACAAATGGTTGTTAGTTCCAGCAGAAGCCGACCATCGTAGGAACGTCCGTGCACCAACGCCACCCCCGTACTCTCAGTGTCTCGTGGCATCCGTCACGAATCGCGTGGTGCTGAAACACACCGCTCTCGCTGTCGCTCCTGTTGTCCTTGTAGCTTGGGGGCTACAAACCCAAAGCCCTGTAGCAAAACACGACACTACTCTGAGGCTTTGGGGAGGTTCTTTCTCGAGTCTACTCATAAAATACTGAACAAGTGTCCAGCCAAAGGTTGGAGATAAATCTCAAAAGAATGGCGGAGGGCGCTGGTTAGGTCCGAGAGCAGCGAAGCGGTAGGGGTTAGGGTAAGGTGCTGTTGGATTCAACGAAACGGTAGACGAGCAGTGAAAGGGCTCGGAAGTTTGCTGTGGTGGCGCTTGATGTGTTTTCTGCCTTCATTTCGAGTGTTTCAAAAGTGGGGAAAGGGCGCCGAATGCGACACGGCGCATACGGTACTTGCCTTGAACCGTGAATGCTTCCGGTTGTCTTGATGGCAGCTCGTTGACTTTGCAGATCCACCTACGACAGTTCGAAGGGGACGCGTCACTCTGCCCGTGAAAGCTCGGACTCTTCGGACGGCGAGCCCAGGCATCCCTAAGCAGCTGGATGCAGAACAGCCCTACGCCTGGCGTGCCTTCTTCAATTGCCCCGTGTGTGCTTATGTACAAATGCGACCCGAATACAGTTTATTTTGGAGATGACTTTCTGGCACCCTGTTTCGTCGCCCGTCTATAGTAGTCTAGTTTGGCTGCGGGTGCGTGCTCGTTGCCTTCCCCACCGTCCTTTGGCCGTGCGTGCGTGCTCGAGACTCCCGAGACGCCGAAGCAATGTACAGGGTGTCACAAAAGAAA
Organism: Ixodes ricinus; assembly: GCA_037355805.1. Taxonomy (NCBI): domain Eukaryota; kingdom Metazoa; phylum Arthropoda; class Arachnida; order Ixodida; family Ixodidae; genus Ixodes; species Ixodes ricinus. Next base: position 52,215 of record JAZHYW010064984.1, on the reverse strand, counting down.
GTTTACACAGTCTTTTTTAACCGTAAAAATAAACTAGGCATCGCTGAACGCTCATTCTCCGCCCAAAGGTAGCGCTAGAGGTCACAACCAGATGCCAAAGTTTCAGCCCGATCCGATAACTTAATCAAAAGTTATAAGTGATTTTCTGGAAATTTCAATGGGAAAATGGCGGCCGACGGAGTTTTCGAACACATGGGGCTCTATGGCACCAGAAACCGAAAACGGGCAAAAATGGGCTCCATTTCCCATTGAAATTTTCAGAAAATCACTTATAACTTTTGATTAAGTTATCGGATCGGGCTGAAACTTTGGCATCTGGTTGTGACCTCGAGCTCGACCTTTGGGCAAAGAATGAGCGTTCGGCGATGCCTAGTTTATTTTGCGGTAAAAAGGACTGTGTAAATTCTCTTTTGTGACACCCTCTAGAAGGCAGAACTGGAAGACCTTCCTGCCATTTTCATTTTGTCGGTGGCTACAGTAAGTTATGGGTCAAGAAGATAGCGGCGAATACCCCTTAAAGGGATTCATATTGAAGCGGGTTCCGCTTGCCAGCTGTTTATTAGCCGGACAAAACGTCCGGTTTCTTTGCTGGCTTGCTTCGAACTGCCTGCCCGAGCGCTCGCATCGCGCGACCTCCGGCCTTGTTCTTCTCTTCATCGCTACATTATCCCCCCTCCCATTTTTTTCCTCTCCTTTTAGTGAGAATTAACGGAGTCCTTCGTACGATGATAGGCGGTCACGGTGAACCACGAGCAGCCGTGATCGATCATTGCGACGTATGCGATATACCACGTCGTTGAGCCGTTCGACGATTGTAAAGGGTCCTTGCCAATGGCGCTGAAGCTTCGGAGACAGTCCTCTTTTACGGATGGGGTTGTACAGCCATACCTTATCACCTGCTGAGAACGGGCGTGTTGCGACATGTGCGTCGTAGTGAGTTTTCATACGAGCGAACCCACTTGCCAAGCGTTGTCGGGCAAATGCATGCATCCGTTCTAGGTTCGCTCTCAGGTCGCTTACGTGAGACACATGGTCTTTGGCCGGTTCTGATGCTCGTGGGATGGCAATTTCACAGGGCATACGAAGATCACGGCCAAATAGCATCGTGGCGGGCGTGTAGCTGGTGACCTCATGAGCAGCTGTACGGTATGCGTACAAAAACAGAGGCACGATGTTATCCCAGTCGTCTTGGCGATCATTTACAAACATCGATATATGTTGTAAAATGGTGCGGTTCATCCTCTCCACCAGGCCGTTCGACTGCGGGTGGAGGGGCGTCGTTCTCGTCTTTGTGATATTGAAGATCTCGCAGACCTCTTGGAAGACTCGCGATTCAAAGCTTCTTCCTTGGTCTGAGTGGATGCTCAGTGGGGCTCCGTACCTGGTAATCCAATTTTTTACGAGAGCGTCGGCGATCTCGGAGGCGGACTGGCTTTGAATGGGAATAACTTCGGGCCACTTGGTGAAATAGTCTACAATTACGAGCAAGAACCTGTTTCCAGACTTAGACCGAGGAAACGGCCCCAATACGTCGATGCCAATACGCTCAAAGGGTGCCCCCGTCACATTTTCTTGTAGTGGTGACCGTTGTTTTATGTGGGGTCCTTTACGCGATGCACACATGTCGCACTGACGGCACCACTGCTTTACGTCATTGTGGCATTGCAGCCAGTAGAACCGTTGACGAATCTTTTTGATCGTGCGGTTCACACCAAAGTGTCCTCCTTCTGGGCTACTGTGCAGTTGTTGAAATACCTGGGAGCAGAGCTTGCGTGGCAACAGCAGCTGCCAGACGACAGAACCACCAGCAGCGGACTCCCAGCGTCGGTAGAGAAGGTTGTCGTGCAGAAACAGAGAGTCCCATTGAACCAAGTAACTCTTGATGGCAGGAGACAAACCGGACACTTCTTTAGATTGGGGTCTGTAGTTCTTTTCTTCCATTGGACCAGGGGGCCGATATCTGGATCGTCAAGTTGAGCGGCGCGAAGGTTTTCCAATGTCCACGCGTCGTTATTGCAAGGCAGGTTCTGCAGTGAGCTGATTGACATGAAGTGGCGGAGGGATATATTCTACAACATATCCCTCCGCCACCTCCGTGTCCAATAACGTCCCATCGTTTCTGTGACGTCGTGAGCTGCAACGCGGGCGAGGGTTTTGCCTTCCTGTGAATATTTGCTTTATCTTTCGACTTTGACTTAGCGTTGTGGAAGCCACGAGAGGGAGATTAGAATTTTGCCCCTCTGATGGTAACAAATATGACTTTGGAGGGTTAGGTTTCCCCTCCGATGCATACAAAGGCCACTTTCAGAAGCTTGGTTCCCTCTCCGATGAATACAAAGGTCGCTTTCTTAAAAAGTGGGGGTCAGAGACAAGTTGGCATCACTCTCTAGCCATTATCTATTCATTGAAGCAGAACAAGGGGCATTTCCAGGGAACTATTCTTTCGACTGAGGATGGATTTGAAACGGGCGCATCACGCTTATGGGAGGAGGTTCTCTTACCTTCTTGACTTGTAACCGACTATAGCTTTGATGACGACTTTCTGGCATTCTGTTCTCTCATCCGCAGCGAACCAACACGATGGCTGGAAATTCCGAATAGCGTGCCGCAGGAGTGGGAAGGTAATGATATGGCGGGCGTTGCCAAGCAGCTAGAGTCACAGCCCTGCTCGTGTTCTTGTAAGAGATTGTTGGGTAGTGGCAGCTTTCATCTGTCAACTTAGTCATTCACCTGCATTTACCTCTGGTGCCAGAGGAAATGTACAAAGTTGAGCAGCACAGAAAAAGATATGAAAGAGCAAAATGCAACACGACAGGTATAAAACTATACTCGTTTTCACCCGAACAACCGTTAAAAAACAAATTTGGCCCCTTGCAGAGCGTGACTAATTTCCCCTTTTATGTAGAAAATTGAGATATGTCTAGGTGCATTTTAGGTTACGGTAGATATATGTTATCAAGACGTGCACATTACAAATGCCAGAAACATCGCTCTTCCTCCGGCATTCGAAGTTGGTAAGAACTACTTTGTGTGGTGTATGAACGAAGTGCTAAACTTCCTTTTTCTTGACGTGAAAACGAGTAAACTTATTTCGACTTCTATAAAATTGCAAAGCAAGAAGCGCACAGCAGAAAAATATTGTTGCACGATATTTTAAACTTTTGACAAGTCATGTAACGAAATTATTTAATTCAATAAAGGTTACAATATAGGGAAACTGCCAACATACTAAAACATGCACTTGTACAATGATACATACAATTGCTTGGAATTGAGCATTACATAAGCTAGAGACAGGTCAGCTCTGTGGTGTGTTTTGCACACGTTGCTGTGAAGTATATACTGTAAACGGCTTAATTTTCGCGGGCTCAAATTTTCGCAAGTCGGACCCAAGCTGAAAATTTGAAATTATTCGCGGGTTCTGATTTTTGCGAATAGAGTGGAGCTTCCGTAGCGTTCACATATTGTCCGAATTGTTCGCAGGACGTATTTTTCGCCAATTGTAGGCGATTCGCGAAAATTGGGTCTACTGCAAAAATTTAGTCGTTTACAGTATTTAGTTCTACCAGGAGAAAGTATAATTTTAGGAAAGGAGTTATTGGCTAGAGGTTTAACTGCCGATATTTGCAGCTTTCAGTGACGGTGGTACCACGGTGCGTGAATTGTGCTCCCAGACTCCTGGATGAGAGGCTTCCAATTTGAGGCGCTCGCTTACACCTTCCCGAAGTGAAAGTGTCGGGGATGGCTCTTATATCGCTCGTATTTAACAAAAATTAGAACTGCCCGTCGCAGATGCAACCTCGTGCTGCTGTTCTACGACTATCATCAAGATAACAGCTATTTCGGTAAGATTTAAAAACGCTACTAGCAGTGTGGTGCAAGCTGCCAGATGGTTTAAAGGATTCAGCTGTATTGTAGCTGTATGCATCTAACCATTAGCTGTGGTCATACTGCTAGTACATCATACAAGATATGCTTAGTCTACGACACTGTCTGAGGTGCGTTTCTTCCTTGTATGAAATTGTGTTGTGGGGATGTTTATACAGCGTGTAGTTGGTCAGCCATTTTAAAGTTGCGACGTGTCACTCGCTGTAGATGAGCAATTTAGCCAGTGCGGTACAACCGCTAGCCTGGGGTCTTTAACGTGCACCACGCAGTAGTGATACACGACCGCACGCCGGTACGATGCTCATCCAGATCGAAACGGGCAGGGGTGGGGCTCGAACCCAGGATCCCTGAGTTCTGAAGCGCGAGCTTTCGCTCCACGCGCGTCGAGCTGGGTGTGCGCTTTAGCCCACTCGGCCACCGATCCCCCTTCCTTGTATGACAGTCCTGCAACATTGGTTATACAAAAACTGCAGTCTTCTCAGTGTCGTCTTCTCTCAATCTGCAAAGGGAGGAGAGTAGACAGAACAGAAAAACAGCGGAAACAATGTAAACTTTTATTTTGGGAGAAAAAAAAAGAGACAGTTGTGGTTGAGATGACCTATTTAATTGGACTAGAAAGAAGCGCTAGTGTGACAACACGTGTCGGCCCTTGAGGATCCGGCGGAAGAGCACCTTCTTTCCCCCCAGTGTGGACAGCCGCTTCTTCAAGCCGTGCCTGTGGATCCGCTTGTGCTCGCTCGGCCGTGGGAAGAAGTGTCGCATCAGCCCGCGCACCTGCTGAGACTCCACTGGCAGAAACCGCTGGAGCAGTTGGCACGGCTGCGCTGCGGCTCCGGCACACCTGTATTGTAGTAAACAAGCCTCATTGGAAAAGCTGTTCATTAACCTGGAAGGAACTATAGAGCACGAGTCAACGTGGCCATTGGCTGTTTGAAGGGACCGCATAAACAGGTATCTGGATGCTTCGAGCTAAGATTGTGTACAGAGGTGGGCCGGGCGGACGCCTTTCATTAGCAGACGGATGCCATACATAGCTTTGCTTGCGACGTCATTCGCGGCAATGCCAGTATTTTATGCGCTGCAAGCTTTCAGTTTGCCGTGCTAGTCTCGCACTGAAGAAGTTGTAGATAGAAGAAACCAGGAAATAGAAATTACTGCAACCTATGTGTAGGTAGGAATTTCGGTTTCCAACTCTACTCGAGTAAGTCTGTTCAGTTAAATTTGGATACACTTCATGCACACTCTTTGTCCACCTCTGTACAAAGTTGTAGCTCGATATGTTAGAAAAACCTATTCGCGCTTTTAATTTTTATCCTGCCTCCTCCTCTCCCCCTTATAACCTGTCCAGCGTTGCCTATTTCCTCCTCCCCCATGGTGAGGAGGATCTTCTGCCTTGCAGAATCTCGAGTCTGGTCATCGGCCTTTAAGCACGAGCTTTCTACCTCCGATAACACTTCGGCACATCATGAGCTTCGAGCGTGCGTAGCCAAAGCACGACGGAAGGCAAGGAGCGCATTCTGGACGCTGGGCACCAGAAAGCGACATCCTGTCGTGAGATGCAATCCGTCCGAGAAACTGAAAGGCAAAGGGCCTTGCTGCACGTGATTCTGGGCTTCATAATGTTATGTTGAGCTTACATGCTGGTGAAACACCGAGTAGCTGTGCCAACGAGGGATCTCAGAGCAGACATTTTCGTAGTGCCAGTAGATAAATGTTTGGGGTGGACTACAGGGCGGAAGGAAACGAAAATTGGCAAGATTTTGTTAAAAATTTGCAATGGAAACCACCATTGCGTGATGTCGATCTTCCTAATCGTTTCGGGTTTCAATTTCTCGTCAGGTCCTTTCGGGTGTTTCCCAGGTAATCATCCCCCTTTTGAATCAATAGCGCAAATTCAAAAGAATATTTCTGTTTCAGTCAAGTACACATTATGCAATGGAAGTTTTTATTAGAGGTTCAAATTAATTTGTATGCAACACAAATTGAGGTTAGAACCATATGCCGTCTGGCAACCCACCTTTAACCTCGCCGCCAGCGTTCCCTTGCAGCGGTCCTTTCCCGAGTATCTGCCATAGAGTGACGACTGAAGTTCATTCCATTGAGAGAAAAGTTTAAAAACTCAAAATGGTAAGTTACATCCTGTTTCAATCCCTATCAATCCTTGTTCTAAATCAGTTACCGCATCTGATGGCAGCTTTATTTTGTGTCCGTGCTACTTAATAATCCGATACAACGTCTCTTCTCTTCGTCCTGATGTGGTCTTGCCCGCCGGCATTATGTCGGTCACTGTTGAAGACGTTTCGCCTATCCATTTTCTGTTTCATTTAAAGTCCGCTGCACGCGTTGTAAAATAGTAGTATTCTTGGTCGTTTAAAAGAACTAGTCTCGCGATTGAAGTGACTTGTTCATTGACATCCAGCTGATGGCGTTATGCCTCTATGAACTAAAAAGAAAAAAAAAATGTCATCCATTCTGCGTTCGTTGTAAAGGGCTAGAATGGCGTGACTCATGATGTAACGGGTATTCCATTTTATTTCGTAATTTATTTGTTGTTTGACTGGTGAAAGCTCTTGCAGCATTCGCAAATTCATGCATATGCGGTTACCGTATTGTAGCATCCTCAGCCTCCTTTCTAATCAATGGCCGATTGCGACACTCCTGGCAATCGGTCATTTTTCTCGGAACGGCCGTTTTGTTTCCTCGGTTAAACTGCGACGTTGTAGTCTACACGAATTTTCTTTTTTTTTCTTAAATAACTGGGTAGCTCGTAGTCTGACCTGTAACTAGGTCAAGGTAGTCGCTGCTTCTGGACAGACACGTGGCTGATTTAGTTTTAACGCTGCGCAAGCTGGATTTGACGATTAGCTTTGTACCGAGCTGTTCCTAGTGAATGACGCAAGGCCCTTTTCTTTATTTTGTTCTCCAAATTCTCGTCTCGCGTCAGAGCTGGGACGAGGATGACGACTTAATTAGGTTATCACGTGTACCGACGTTTGCAGCGTAAAATACGCTTTCCCCAGCGGAAATTAAATAAGAAAACATGCCTGAAAAGAAGTTATGGTTGGTTTCCAAATATCTATGTTCGGAATTTGTGTAGGTCCGACTTTGGGCACAATCTGTCACCTTCTACCGAGCGTAAATGGTTTATTGTGAACTTGACAATTACAATATTGACTGCTACTTCTTTTAGCGTCGCTTGGCTAATATATGACCCAATATGACTTTTTGAAGCCATCTTTCAGTTCAGTCCTGGTAATCTTGTTGCATGCTACCAGGACCTGTTTAGACCTGCAATGCTGATTGTAGCTAAAGAGCAATGATAGGGCTAGCAAGGAAGAGGAACCGGCTTCCAGGTTTTTGATGTGTACCATACATTTTTGGAGTCAATATGTTTTGCCGTCAAGCTTATTGACTTTGGCAGGGAATGCCAGAGTATAGCTACTGACATATTTAACAGGGTTCTAAGACATCACAGCTTGTCTTTGGCTTCTTGCTGTTACCTGGGGGTGTGTCCCTCTGCCGTGGAATTCACGGAATGTTTTGTTTAAAGACTCCACTTCCAAGACATAACGGCTTAACTGTGGCCTCTTGCCATGTCTTGTGGGTTATGTCTTGTTTAGATTACTGTGAAATGGTTGCTAGTGTGAACAGTCAAGGACACTTCTACAAGTTTGTTGTGACTTCACAGGTGAACTTCACGGTGGACGAGATCCGTGGGCTGATGAACAAGAAGAAGAATATCCGGAACATGTCCGTGATAGCCCACGTGGATCATGGCAAATCGACTCTTACGGATTCTCTCGTGTCCAAGGCCGGCATCATTGCCGCCGCCAAGGCCGGGGAGATGAGATTTACGGACACGCGCAAGGACGAGCAGGAACGCTGCATCACCATCAAGTCCACGTGAGTGCGGTCTCTTTCTGTGGCGACACTACTGGGAAATACTGGCCAAGCGCCCACTCAAAATATAAAGATAATCGCGAAAAAATGGGGAATGGGCGCTTGTCCGGTCATCACTTTTACATATCAATGCACTGCACATATTTTCTCAGATCTTACAACTTTTGGAATGGGCGGATGCTCAGTATTCTACGGTAGATGTGTTCTTTGGTCTGCTTTCTTGTGTGGTGTGGCACTGGGATACTCTGTTACACCTTATGGTGGACGCTACGAGCCATCCCAGCTAATCCACTGCTGTGGACAAATCCTAGTGTCTATGTACTCCTCCTGGAAATCGCGTTACACCCGGACGCTAGTGGATTCGCTTCGACAGCTTTTGGGGTCCTCGGTGGCTCATCACAGTGTCAAACTGGGTGTAGATAGGATTCACTACTTTCTCTTGTGGTGTTGGTGCTAGCAGATGTCTCTGGTGGGTTTCATGGTCGCCGACAGAGAACGTAAAGGCATGCAGGGTTCGCATGGGTCCTTGAAAGCTTTTGAATTTGAAAATATCATTTTTGCAAACCTTGAAATTTTGAATTTCAAATTATTTTTTTTAATAATCATCCTTTTTTTTATTGTTTTTGCAATAGTGAAATATTTTTATAGTAAAATATAATTATTGGTGTATGTTAACATGAAATCTAAAAATTCCGAGAGAGTTTTCTTATATGGCGCATTTAGACACATTTAGCGGATGTCCGTTAAGCGCCTGGCCACAATGGTAGCATCCCGGTGGTTCTACATCTGGTCTCGCCCGTCCGCGATCTTGCCCTTCGGTCGCCTTGTTTTCTCGCATACTGTTTACTATTTACTCCCTGTTTGCTTGTTCCACGTCTGTTTTACGCTACACATGGTGGATGTAGGTTAAGTTGTGCGCGATGCCCGGGAAGTGCAACTTTCGGCGATCCTGGCTGGGTCAGACAATTTCAGGCACCGAGAAAGTGGAGGCAACCGGTGACGTCAGCTACATTGTCAGGTCGAACAGCATAAGGAAAACTGCAAAAACGAAGATGCAAGAACTTCTAAACATCAACCCGGAAACTAAAGGAAAGGCGTCAGTAGCTCTACTGAACCCTTTAGTAGCACCTCTTTGGCTAATGCACCTTTTCCTATAGCCGGTGACAGGTCAAGAAGGAAGTGGAAGCTCCTCCCACCCCTTTCCACGGCAGAGAGGTCGCCTCCTCTCCGCCGTTTGCTCTACTGATGTGGAAAGGGGTGGGAGAAGCTTCCACTTCCTTCTTGACCTGTCACCGGCTAAAGGTATCGTGCTGTACAAGAACTTTTGCAGTTTATATAAATTTACTAGATATAGTATTGGGGGTCCGTTTTTACGGGCCCTAAAAGTCCTTGAAACCCCGAATTTTTCTTTGAAGCCGACAACCCTGGATGCCCTTAAACGCCCTCGAGCGCTGCCCTAGGCTTCTGTCGCGCAGCTGGTGAAACTCGTGCTGGTGGGACGGCTGAACTCTCCCCGTCTTCTCACCTTGTCAGCGACCTGTATGATCTTTAGATGGTTTTACCGTTTTTCGTGGTAGCGATGCTAGATGGATTTGGACCCTCTCTGCGGTGTAGCAGGTGATACACGCTTCTTTCCATCCCGCAGGGCGGTGTCCATGTACTTTGAGCTGGCAGACAAGGACCTTGTGTTCATCAAGGAGGCCGACCAGCGGGAGAAGACTGAGAAGGGCTTCCTCATCAACCTGATCGACTCCCCCGGCCACGTGGACTTCTCCTCCGAGGTGACGGCCGCCCTCAGGGTCACGGACGGAGCCCTCGTCGTGGTGGACTGCGTCAGTGGTACGTGTGTCACATTTCTCATTGGAGTTTGAGGGAATGCAAATACCCTCTGTATTTTGCCTCGTGTACTTCCAGCTGATTTCCACCTGATGTGCCAAGCATACACCGATGCATGTTGTGTTCGGCTTTTAGCCTTCTTCAGGGGGGACACGGGTTAGAGATTTAACTTCTGAACTACCCAATTGATCGGAATGAAATTTGCAGGGGCGTATTAACACCAATTTAGGTGTATTGTGCTTACTATGCATAATATGTGTCACTCTTCGTTAAGAAATCTAGGATGTGTTATGCAGAGGAAGCTATTAAGCATCATTTTGACCACTTCAATATAAAGTGGGGGGTATGGGACTTTGGGCTGTCTAGTTTTTATAACTCAAATGTAAACATTTCAGGAAGAGTTGTTACCTCAAAATATGAGGGCATAATTGTCCTATATAAATTTTTGAAAACAGTTTTTTCTGCTCAATGGGGACTTCAACTTGGAACAAAATAAAGTAGATAGCCCGATTCTCCAATAAATTTCGGTTCAGAAACATCTTGATTGTGGTTTCGGAATGCTTTTCCCTTCGAACAAGATTTCTTCGTATAAAATTTTCAGCGAAATGCGTTGAAAATATTTTATATCAACTGAAATATTTGGTGTATGGTTATAAAATTTGGTTTAAGGGTGTAAATTAATTTCTAAAACTGAAAACCTCAACATTGAAAAGAAATATTTCAAGGCTTATTTTTCCCTTAACATCACTTGCGTGACTATGTGACAAGTATATGTATGGCGATGGAAACATTGCCTAAATACGACAAGTGATTTTTTCGTTTTGCAGATGTCAGAATCGGGCAGAGCACATTTCACTGTCTGCCAACTTCTATTCCTATGTTTATAAGTGGTGGAAAGCCAGCTACACGCACCATTGGTGTTTCTAAGGAACTATTATGTGAGGTGTGCAAACGAGTAACATGCCTGATGGGCCAGCCACACTGAACATAAGAGTTTCTTTTCACTGCTGCGGTTGCTTTGCTACTTACCAAGCATTTGGTGGCAGCGGCTTTATATGTTTGCCGTACGACGGCATCGTCTTTTCTTCTTACGGGATGCTGCTGCTGCTTCTCGGCAGGTGTGTGTGTGCAGACGGAGACTGTGCTGCGTCAGGCGATTGCCGAGCGCATCAAGCCTGTGCTGTTCATGAACAAGATGGACTTGGCCCTGCTCACCCTCCAGCTGGAGCCCGAGGACCTCTACCAGACCTTCCAGCGGACGGTGGAGAACACCAACGTGATCATTGCCACCTACGGCGACGAGACCGGCCCCATGGGAGACATCAAGGTTTGGGCTCAATTCGACTATGTCTTAATTTGTCCAGAAAATTCCACGGGAGCGAGCCATTAAAGTGAAGCGACCATGTTGATGGTGCTACGAGGATCGGAATATAGCGATGACACAGTTTCTTGGCAGAGGTCTCATCCAGTCTTTGCTGCGTTTGTAGATGTTGGAGTTGATTTTTCGTTTTGGTGTGCTGAGCAAGAAGTCATCTATTGAAAGGTATTTTTATTGCTTGTGATGGGATTTAGCTGTAGTTGCAGTTTATTTATGCATGTTGGTGTTTATTTTGGCGATTGAATGATTTCTTTTGAGCTTGAATTAGTCCAGCGTGTGTAGAGTGCGATTCCCCCTCTGCCTTGGCGGCCCTCCCCTTGCTCTGTGGGGAGGGATCGAATGCTTGCAGAGGAACATGAAAGGACGCTTTTTGGGCCCCAATGCCTTCGGTGCCCGTCCCACGCCCTCCTTGGGGATACCAGGGCGGGTCCCATCCTCGAGGGCCCCACAAAGTTAACTCTGTTAGTCTCAACTGCCTGCTGGCATGTTTCTAGGCTGTTTCACAGCTATGTCTTATGGGCTGTTCCCACCACTGGAGGTGATGTCCGTCGATGTTGTGGTAGTTGTCATTGTTGATGTTGTAGTTGGCGTAATCGGTTGTCTGTCGTCTATGTTGCCAAATCGATCGCACGCCGCCCGTGCAAATCGAACCTGGGTTTGCTGCGTGCAAGGCGGAAGGGTTGTTACTGAACTATGCCCCGGCATTAAAAATCCTCTCTATGCTTGCTGGTTTCATGTAACTGTTTGGTTTCTCTGCGGCCTAAGCAGGTACCACTAAGTATGTTGCTAACCTCAGAAGGTAGGGTTCAACTTGGTTCAACTCTTTCTAACGTTCAATGTGAAGTTCAACAATTATGCACACATGCTGGTATGGACGATGTGCACCACGTGGTGGAGGAGGAATTCAATATTATGTATATTGAGTTTGCTTTCTTTAAAACTGAGTGTGCATAGGTAAATATTTTCTGGACTTTAATACAAACTACATCAATAATTGTTTCTAGATTCGCATAGAAGTAAGATCACACTGTTTAGGAAGTTTAACTTTGTCGAATTTTACACAGCTATACCTCGAAGTAATTTTTGATGCAAATTTACTGCACCCCAGCTGCTGTCCTGAAGCTGTTAGGCGTGTGGTAATGGAGTGATTGCTGTTGCATCCACTCGAGAGTTAACGATTTGGTGTTGCGGAGGGAACGCGTCTGATGCAGTCTGCACTCACCCCACGCAGGTGGAGCCGTCCAAGGGGAATGTGGGCTTTGGCTCTGGCCTGCACGGCTGGGCCTTCACCCTGAAGCAGTTTGCCGAGATCTACTCGGAGAAGTTCAAGATTGACGTGGAGAAGCTGATGGCCCGTATGTGGGGGGAGAACTTCTACAACCCCACGAGCAAGAAGTGGGCCAAGAAGCCCGACCAGGGCTACAAGCGGGCCTTCACCATGTTCATCCTGGACCCCATCTACAAGATCTTTGATGCCATCATGAACTACAAGAAGGAGGAGACCAGCCGGCTCCTCGAGAAGCTCAACATTGTGCTCAAGGGGGACGACAAGGACAAGGACGGCAAGAACCTTCTCAAGGTGGGTGGGGTGTCCTTCCTTCTAAACCACACAGCAGCAAGAAAGGAGGGAACTCAATTCCTCCTTTTTGCAGGGATTAGCTCAGAGACCGAGTCCTGTGGGTCTCTGAGAACTTGTTTTCTGCCCAGCACAAGACTATTCTGTAGGTCTGCCTCTAAGGCCCGCATACACGAGAGAACACGCTGGCGCCATCTGACTGTGCAACTGAATAGAGTGAAGGTTTTAAAGTATTTGCATTTGATTGGCAAAGAAGGTTTTGCGGTATTTGCTCGCATTTGATTGGCAAAGAGACGAATCTTGGTGCCCAGTCTGTGCCCCTTGCCGGACTCTGAAAGCTGCTTAGAAAATACGGCCTCGGGGGGACCTGCCCGTAGTTCTTTGAAATGCGAGAGGTCCATTGGAGACGGTGGAAGCGTGTACTTGGGCTGGTCGATACTGCCTGCCATTGAGTACATTGTTGCTCCCACTGTCTCGTTAGCATTTTATACGTAGGCGTAGAAACTAAAAGCAACAGTGTGGCGTTAATAGTACCGGACTCGAGACAGGTTTGAATGAGCGCTGGGAATCCGAAGCCCCAACTGTCGAAGCTCGCGAGTCTCTTCGGTTGTCCTCTGGTACGAGGAGGTCTCCTCCTTGTTTTTCGGTGGGGAGGGCTTGTAGAACCAGAGGTACAGAAAAGCACTACCGCCAATTGGTGGCTGGCAAAAACAGTTCCTGCCCATCTCTGGGCGGGCTCTGCCCGCGCTGGCCTACAGGCAAACTTGCCCCTTTGTTGCGTCGCGGCTGATGCCACTGTGCAGAGCGAGGCTACACTCGCTCTACCGTTGTGCACTTTGAAATGCCTGCGCAGCCAAGACATGGCGAAAGTTGATGAGCATGTACTCGAGGCCGGGCTTTCGAGAGAAGCACCGTGCCCTTCTCAGCTTGTGGATACGCCTGTTCACGTACAGTTGGACTTCTGTGAACTACGGCACCGTGGCGTCTTGTCACTCGACGGGCCAGGGCAACTTACTAGATCCAACTCGGTTGTGGAACTCTGCTCCCGAGGGGGTCCCTTTGCGTGGCGTCTGTCAGAGGGCGCGCGCTCCGCATTAATACTCGCTATCATCATCATTGACAGCGCGGTTCTGGCCTTTCTATGGATAACAGCAGCAGACAACTTTCAAGTTGTTTCTGCTGCTGTTGGTGAGTCACATTTTTACTTTTTACTGGTGAAAGGGCAAAAACTGGCCCAAAACCATGCTGAACCTCGAGAGGAGTCTGGACTCAAAAGCAGCCGCAGAGCAGTAGCAGACAAAAATGCGTGGATTAATGGGCCGGCAGCACCACATAGCTGCAAAAAATAGGACACTGTTTCGGACCCCCTCCAATGTACAGCGTTTATGGGAAGTTCCAAAACTGAGTTGATCTAGTAACAGTGGGCCAAGGTTTTCTTGGAAGACTTCCGTTCTCAACGATTGGTCTCTGTGCACGTCGTGCAGGTGGTGATGCGCACCTGGCTGCCGGCAGGTGACGCCCTGTTCGAGATGATCACGATCCACCTGCCGTCGCCGGTGACGGCCCAGAAGTACCGTATGGAGATTCTGTACGAGGGGCCCCTGGACGACGAGGCGGCAGTGGCGGTCAAGTCGTGCGACCCTGAAGGACCCCTGATGATGTACGTGTCCAAGATGGTGCCCACGACGGACAAGGGGCGCTTCTACGCCTTCGGCAGAGTCTTCTCCGGGGTGTGCGCCTCGGGCCAGAAGGTGCGCATCATGGGCCCCAACTACACGCCGGGCAAGAAGGAGGACTTGGCCGAGAAGGCCATCCAGAGGTGGGTTCCCCTCTTCCCGCGATGACGGAACAACACCGTTTTGAACATTGAGTGGCAGAAACAAAGGATGCACAGGAGATGTTTGGACAGCAAGGGGGCTGCTGTTCTTGTTCTTGTGACGATGTTGACCCTTTCCAAACTTTGGTGGTTGACAGAGAGAATGGCAGGGCATGCCTTTCCATGCCCTCTGCCGTGCTCTGGCTGCACGCCCGAGGTTAGGGAGACGTCAAAAGTGGTGAACTCGCTGGAGGTGGGGCAGCAGAAGCCCTTCCTGTCATTCCCACCTTGTAACTGAATATAGTCGCTAACGATAACAGAAACACGAAGAGTGCTGACTGACAACTGAAATTTATTGCAAAAATAAGCCCAGCAACGACGGCAGAAAAGTGGTGGTTGTGCTGAAAGAAAGGTTATTGCTCAACGTTGTAACAATAACTGCCTTAGTAGCACTAATAAGGCACTTGAGCATGGAGAAGTGGCTCGCGAGTGCAGATTCTGGTTGCACCCTCTGCCGCGTCCATACCTGGCCATTCAGAAAGTAAGGGCGGGTGTTTTGCAAGCAGAGGGACATAACGCTGGTGGGTTAATAGCAGGGTCTGCTGCTTGGCCGGCTCTGAGCATTGCCCATCCACAACAGAACTTTTCTGGGCCTGTGGGTTTTAGGTGCATAGGGCTGTTTTGGGACTTGTTTTGTGCGAGCTTTAGATCTTAAAACACCAAATTCGTTTTGTGAACAGGGTCATTCTATGAACTTACGCATGACATTTCAAAATTAAAAATTTATGATGTGAATGTTTTTTTTCCATGTGTGCATTACATACACACCTGGAGGTGGCAAACAGTGTTGGACGTTGCGCTCATTGTTGAGCCTTTATGGTTAACAAGTGCATACCTTTGTTTTTGCAGCTATATGTTTGATGGTTGGATTCAAGTCTGGAGTATCATGAAATGTGAAGGTGTGATAACATAAGTAGTTGTCTTTATATATATATATATATAATAAAAAAATTAGGAAGAAATTATATTTTTGACACCTCACTCCATAATCTGATACCCTATCCTCTGGGCTAGCAAAGTAGCTTTCATTAGCACGGTTCTGGTTAATATAAATGTACTCTCTTCGTTGCCCAAATAATGAGAGGAGCTTAAAACATGCTCCAAATTCATCCGTAGAATTCAGATGCAGATAACTATTGATTACTGCAAATAAACAGTTTGATTTCTTTCAATAATCCCTTTGCTCATGAGCTTTGTGGGATGTCCGTTCAGGACGGTGCTGATGATGGGGCGCTATGTGGAGCCCATTGAGGACGTCCCGTGCGGCAACATCTGCGGCCTGGTGGGAGTGGACCAGTTCCTGGTGAAGACAGGCACCATCAGCACCTTCAAGGACGCCCACAACATGCGGGTGATGAAGTTCTCCGTCAGCCCCGTGGTGCGGGTGGCTGTGGAACCCGTGAACGCCTCTGACCTGCCCAAGCTGGTGGAGGGCCTCAAGCGCCTGGCCAAGTCGGACCCCATGGTGCAGTGCATCATTGAGGAGTCTGGCGAGCACATTGTGGCCGGTGCCGGAGAGCTCCACCTGGAGATCTGTCTGAAGGACCTGGAGGAGGACCACGCTGGAGTGCCGCTCAAGAAGACCGACCCCGTGGTCTCGTACCGGGAGTCTGTGCAGGATGAGTCATCCATCATGTGCCTGTCCAAGTCGCCCAACAAGCACAACCGTCTCTTCATGAAGGCGGCGCCCCTGCCAGACGGTCTGGCTGAGGACATCGACAAGGTACCGTTGGTTGGCCCTGCAGTCTTTAAACCCAGTGGGTTTTGTAGATTTCATTGTTTCATATCTATGATTGGCCCATTATTCTTTTTCTTAGACAGCAATTTTTGTTTAATTTTTTTCCTCATTGAAAGCCATATGCTCTTTCTCGCGCACAAAGTATGGGCTACCATTACAGTGCAATCCACTTATAACGATAATGAGAACCCGAAAATGCATTCTTTATAACCGATTATTGTTGTATCTGGACTAGAAACTGGTCATTTCTAGTCCAAAAACTCCTTAAACTGATTGTTACAAGCGGTATATCATTATGTGGTATCAGGATTGCACTGTAATGATCTTCACCTGGCTCTTCGAGATACCTAGCCACTGATAGGCAGGTACAAATTCATACAACTCCTGCATAGTCTGGTGTCTAAAGTGCAAATAACCTGTCACAACTGCTGTTGAAAGGAATGTAAGGAATCGATACCTACAGTTCAGTTATGGCCGTGCCTGTGCACAGCTGCCTTTAGGCGTTGATAGCACTTGTCTGGTTTCGTGTCGGTGGAGACCCTCTTTATTACAGCGCACATCGTCTAGTGGCTTGCATCCAATTGCATGCTTTGTGCTCAAGAAACGGCGACCGCCAGTGTTTCTTAATGGGGTTTATAAAAGGGTCTGTCGCGTAGATGCTTAGCCAAGCTCGCACGAGTTGCATTTGGTTTGTATGTTTGGGGATGCGGTATGTGGTTTTCCCTCTGCCTTGGCGGCCCTCCCCTTGCTCTGTGGGGAGGGATCGAATGCTTGCAGAGGAACATGAAAGGACGCTTTTTTGGGCCCCAATGCCTTCGGTGCCCGTCCCACGCCCCCTTGGGGATACCAGGGCGGGTCCCATCCTCGAGGGACCCCACACAATACCCGCCAAAAACAAGAATCTTTTTTTTTTTTTTGCAAGGTTTTTTAGTTTTTGTATAGCACTCAATTTCTCTGGTATCCTTGGGATGAAGCGTACGCGAGAAACTATATAGTGCAGCGGAAGGGTTTTGCGCATTCAAAACTATTGCTGGAACCTGCGAATGGGACGCGTTGTTGACACCATCTTCGCTGTCCCACAGGGCCAAGTGAACCCCGCGACGACTTCAAGGCCCGCGCCCGCTACCTGTCGGACAAGTACGAGTGGGACGCCACGGAGGCCCGCAAGATCTGGGGCTTCGGCCCCGAGGGCACGGGCCCCAACCTGCTGGTGGACGTGACCAAGGGTGTCCAGTACCTGAACGAGATCAAGGACTCGGTGGTGGCGGGCTTCCAGTGGGCCACCAAGGAGTCGGTGCTCTGCGAGGAGAACATGCGTGGCGTGCGCTTCAACATTCACGACGTGACCCTGCACGCCGACGCCATCCACCGTGGCGGCGGCCAGATCATCCCGACGGCCAGGCGCTGCCTGTACGCCTGCATGCTGACCGCCTCGCCCAGGCTCATGGAGCCCGTCTACCTGGTGGAGATCCAGTGCCCCGAGAACGCCGTGGGAGGCATCTACGGGGTGCTCAACAGGCGCAGGGGACACGTCTTCGAGGAGTCTCAAGTGACCGGCACGCCCATGTTCGTGGTCAAGGCCTACCTGCCCGTCAACGAGTCGTTCGGTGCGTTGGCTTCTCCGTTTTTGTTGTTGCCTCTGTCGACACGGCTCATTCTCACTAAGCTTGGCCCAGGTCATTTGCAGCATTTTGAGTGTTCGAGTTCATAAAATATAATCTAGGAGTGTTGGCTGAAAACTCCCTCAGCAAGTTCATTTTCTTCTTTCTTCGTTGAAGCCATTAGACTTTTTTTCATGCCAATTGCATTATTTGGGTACAGTAGCATAGTTTGGTCGAGCCGCTTTTGGTTTGTGGTTGGGTTTGATTGGAAATGTGGTGCTTGTGCGAGGTTTTCCCTCTGCTCTTGGCGGCCCTCCCCTTGCTCTGTGGGGAGGGATCGAATGCTTGCAGAGGAACATGAAAGGACGCTTATTCGGGCCCCAATGCCTTCGGTGCCCGTCCCACGCCCCCTTGGGGATACCAGGGCGGGTCCCATCCTCGAGGGGCCCCACAAAACTCCAGAGATGGGTTCCAGCCATTGTAGTCGGGCAACCTGTAGCTTGCGCCGAGTCGTGGACGTTTTCTTTGAGGACTTGTAATGTGAGCGTTTTCATGAGTTCGGTTTAGTAGCAATGCCTTCGTATTGCAGGCTCAGCATACTGTCTGACTGCACCTTTTACATTTGTCTTGCTGTTGCAGGTTTCACGGCTGACTTGCGTTCCAACACTGGAGGCCAGGCCTTCCCGCAGTGCGTGTTTGACCACTGGCAGATCCTGCCCGGCGACCCCCTGGACACCAAGACCAGGCCCCACACTGTCGTCATGGAGACGCGCAAGCGCAAGGGGCTCAAGGACTCCCTCCCAGACCTGGACCAGTACTTCGACAAGTTATAATCGCTGGCCCTGCCTACACACCACTCTCCTCACTGCAGCAAGCCATTGGCCGCCCGGCTCGTTCCCCCGCTCCTCTACCCGAACCTTCTTTTTTTTCTTGTAAAGGTTGAGTTGCCAAGGAGGCCATGTTGTAAAGAAAGTACCCACGGCTCCTTTGTCCACTGCAACTTGGGGGATATTCCTTGTTTTTATTATATTCTTGCTTCGTGATAAAAAGGAAGTGTTGAGGTTGGGACGCATGACAGAGCTGTTCCACAAATAAAATGACGGAATTGTGGAATTTGAAGTGGTCTTTGTCTGCCTTCTTTGGGGACTTGTTTACACATTTTGGTGGCCTTCACTGTATGAATGCCCTATATTTGTGGGCTTTCCATTTGCCAAGTGATCAGTGAGAAAATTGGTTTTCTAAGCATCTAGCAGGTATTATTGAATAGATTGTAATGCAAGATGTGGACTTTCAGGTGAGTAGTGGCATTAATGGAAAACTGAACATGTAAAAGTAAACAAAACAGTCGTCAGGTTCTGGTTTGTTTGTTTTTGCGAGCGGTAGCGTGCCCTCTGGCGGCGGTCTCGCTCCGCCATCTTGGTTTCAGTGAAAGTGGCTGGGTTCGAGGCTTTCACTTGGGGCTTGGTTGGCGATGGACGAGAGAGTGGATTTACGATGCATCCGCCGCATGCGCTTAGCATCGGCAGGGCAAGTTTACGGACTGTGCTGAAGCACTCCTGACCCTTAGGAGAAGAACAATAACTGCCTTCGGTGTTTCCGCACATCCATGTCTTCCGTGGAAGCCCTGCGAACGAGGGCTGCCTACCTCAATGGTGCGTAAGCCTAACTCGTCTCCCCAGCTTTTTTTTTTTCTCGCAGCTCTCGCTTTTGGTTTCGGTGTTGCTCGCCTCACTCGTGCTGTTCTGGTTTTATGCAAATGATGCTTCGTTTATTTTTAGAGCCTAGTCGCATTTTCCGGGCATGATAAGACGTTCCTTTTGCGGGAGCTCGTTGAGAAATGCGCGTAGAAACACACCGGCCCTTTAACGATCCGTAACTCCGATCTGGTGCGAAAAATGCTGACTGTTCTTCAAACTATCGCGTTTTGATGCGTTAAAATCGTCGCGAGTGGCCAATACTTCCGATCCCATGCAGGGGTGTGATGAAAAGTGGCCACAATGGAGTCATTTTCTTTTTAGCGTGAATCATCTGTTTCAATCGATCGAGGAGTGTCTAGCTTGAACAGCTACAACGTCGTAGTGCTCGTGCTCGTTTCTGTCTAGTCTTGAAACCAACCTGTCCCCGGCACAGAGTGACCGCTAACTTTGTTTGAAACATTAATTCAATGTTGTTCGTGGCTGTGATCTCGGAAGAATTGCAACTTCGTGGTCCATGTGTGGATGTGTAGTGTACCGCTGCGATCTTGAGTAGCAAGTTTGTGGTCTGTGTGCCGGCATGCAAGGGAGCGGTCGCAACGTCGGGGCTAAAATTGTTTCCAATCCACGCTTCTAAGATTGGTTCTCAAGCTCGGACGAAAGCAGAGCGATCTCAAGAAGTGCCTTGCCGTTGGTGCAGTGCCCGTCAGGCAAACAATAGTAATTGTGTAAAGAAAGATACGTGACAGATGGACGCTTCCGTGGAGCATTCACGTTCAGTACACACTCAGGTAGCAAACAGAGTCAAGATGAAAGGCTGGTTGACCTAAATGCAGCGGGGCTACTTTTTTAATTCCTGTTCCTGGTTTGTGTCCTGCCCTTTCTTCCCCTCATTCAGTTCTTTCTGTTGATTAAGGTGTTCGTAGAGGGTGTTTGAAAGTAGTACATACATTCATCACCTAAGGCAAAATGATATTTAAGCTTGCAATTTTCGGCATTTTTAAATTCAGGTATTGCAACTTGGTGTGTGGCTGGCTCTTGTAATTGCAGTGTTATTCTAGACATCGCACATTTTTTCTTCTCCCTCTCACTCCCCCCCCCCTTTTTTTTTTTTTTTTAATTTTGCACGTGCGTGTGCGATAATGGGCCTCAGGTTGGGACTGTAAGCCTCCGTGGTATGGGCATCACTGCCTTTTGCGACCCTGTGCGCCTGGATAAACCCGTCCAAAGTATGAATAAAGTATTATTATCATTAAAACTCAAGCCTGTGTCTACAGTGCCGTCGCGACGGCACACCACTCGCACCTACAAGTGCCATCCGAAAGAGAGTCGAACGGCGCGTGTATCACCGGGGAGCTTGTTAACACACACCCCCGCCTGCGTTCATGCCGCGAAGTGGCGACAGTATGTGGCTGCTAATTACAAAACTATTGGCCCATCTAACCCCGTAGTACTTGCCGCTTGGCGGCGTCCAGCCGGCAAATTAAGCCCCGCTGTACCCCATTCACCTCCGGAAACCAAGTCACATACCATTTCGTTCAGCAAAATTTCGGCGACAGCATTAGTTTTTTTTTGTATTAATCGTAAAAATATATATAAGTATCGCCAAATGCGTCGGCAAAAAAAAATGTTTGAAAAAACAAAAACAAAAAAGTGTGCCCGCACTGGGGATCGAACTTGGGATCGCTTGCTTATGAGACGGACATCTTCCCACTAAGCTGCAGTCTGCTTTGAAAAACTCGTTTTGAGAACTTGTTTTATACAAGACTTGCGGACGGCACTTGAATGCGTGAGTGAAGTACCGTCTGACGGCACTTGAACGCTCTGCAAGAGTGCCGTTGGGCGGTACTCTAGACACTACGAAAACTCAAACA
Organism: Ixodes ricinus; assembly: GCA_037355805.1. Lineage (NCBI taxonomy): Eukaryota > Metazoa > Arthropoda > Arachnida > Ixodida > Ixodidae > Ixodes > Ixodes ricinus. The sequence continues at coordinate 30,854 of JAZHYW010064984.1, read as the reverse complement.
CAAGCAAAACGAATCCCCATGTTGACAGGAGGCACTAAAAAAGTGAGAGGGGTTGACATGTGCAACCAAGCTCAACCTTAGCAGACGTCATTCTCATTAACCCATTCGCTACCACGCGCGTCGCGTGCTGCCGGGCTGTCCGTACCGCATGTTTTTCCCCTAAAACTGGGCCACACTAGGCGTGATTGTTTTGCTTGTATAATAAGCTTTTACAGTAAAACTCACTGCAGAAAAGAAGATATGTTTATTTACATGCTTAAGTGTTTCGTTCAAGTCTTTAAATCAATAGGCCCTCACAGATTCTTCCTCGTATGAAAGATCCCAAAGCACTCCATCTTTGGTCGCTTAGGCGTTCCACAACCAGTGCGCTCTTGTCATTCATACTCAAAACTGGTGTCGGAATCGCTCCCGTCGTCGACAGAAGGCTCCGGAAACTCGCTATCGTCACCAAATGTCCTGTCATCATCGCTGTCGAAGAGGATATCTATGATTTCATTGTCAGAAAGGCCACACTGGATGCTGCCTACTCGAAGCAGGCAGCGATCGAGTGGGAAAGACGACACAAAAAGAAGCCCAAACAAACACAGCGAACAGAACGACCCTTGCAGTGATGCGATTGCTGCGCCAATTGCGCCAAACTGCGCCAAGGGGCTAACCTTGCTACATCCTGCTACATTTCGCCAAAATATGGGTAATCTGCGAAGCCTGCCAAAGGACCAATTTAGGTCGCCTTTCAGAACCGAAACTAAACTGAGTACTGTAATTGAGTTTGCGTGTGTTATGTGGCGCAAGCGGCCGCCTGACACAAAGTACCGTGCATCAATTGTCCACCCGGTCTTGGCATGGTTTTCCCGGCGTCTCGCGTTTCGTGCTCTCATCTTGTGGGGCTTGTCTCTCGTCTCTTTTTTTTATATTTTCAGCGATGGACGCGGATGTGTGCGGACGCTCCGACGCTAGCGTGCCGGGTACCAGCCATGCCGTCATGCTGTGAAATGAAACCACGTTTTTGCGCGGCAGGAGTTACTTTGTGAGCTGAAGCAACGGCGGCCGTGGGAAAACTATATTTGGTCACTGCCTTTTAGTCACCGGGGTCACGCGACGTCGAATGTTGCCATCCCCACATCACTGCAGATATGGCACTTTCTAAAATGACACTAAGTACCGCCGCATGTTTATCAACATTCCTGTTCTTGTTTAAATCGCATGTTACTTCAAAAATCCATCTTTAATTCAAAGACTGCTCCGTCAAAGCATTGATTATCTAGATTCCTCTCAGTGGGCCTTCTTTCGAGACAGACCTCGGTACGTGAAAAATCTGCCGTGAAAGAAAGTTGGTGAAGAGAAGTGAGCTAAAGCAAAGGAGGTAATGTCTGCACGCTGAACCCGCACAGCGTGCTTCTTTGTCTCGAGTTCAGTTGTTGAACAAAGCTCTCCAAGAACGTTTTGAGGCTGGCTCGCAATGTCTTGCATCGATGCACTCAGGTTCTTTATTTTTTGTGTGATTAGCTTGTACCGTGTTTGCCGGCCTGGCAAGCACGCGCCACTGGACTGTTTTTGTCGCATGCTTTAAAGTTACATTTTGTGTACAATTTTGGGGATAAGTTAGCGATGGAGCTGAGGGGCATGGTTTCGGTTTCAATCGGACAGCCGTTGTCTGCGCTCGCACAACGAAGCATGCCCAACAGCAAGCCTGCCGAAGTTGGCCTCACCTGCATGCGAACATAATTGCGTGACTGAGGCACCAGCCGGGACACCTGCAATTCATTGTTTTACGTTTGCTTACTTTTGACGAAAATCTGGCTTGTCGGGAACCAGTAAAACAGTGGCAAGCGGTTTTTCGAAATTGCTCGGCAATGCGTACAGCACTGTACACTTGTGGGATGTCTGAGCAGTAAAAACAGAAGCAGCGAGTTCCATCACAACACGTCGCACCAGAACACAACACAACACAAAGTGCCCTTCGTTTGTACAGCACTCAAATCCAATATTTTTATTTTCCTAAGAATATCTGCTCTAAAATCCACTTTTGCTTCCCCGAAACACTGTCTTGGCTGCTCCAAAAGCTGCCTTTGCGCCAAAATGGCTTAGGCCAATCACATCACTGCCCTTGCCATCTGTTGGCAATGTATCTAACTACACTACCCAAACTACATAGCTTGCCATCTATGAATGGCTCTTTAAAACAGAAATTCATGCAGACCGGCTAATTGCCGGCTTTGGCAATATGGCCTCTGACGGCACGCCCGGCGATTCGCCGGCTTTGGTAGCGAATAGGTTAGTGGGTAAACACCACATCAGCTGGGTGCGAGTTCGTGTTTACCATAACGCCTCCGGTGGTTCTTAGTTGACAAAAAACAGCGTACCCTTCAAAATGCTTCCTTTCTCGAAGGCTGCATCCTCTTTCGTAATGAGCCAGACAGTCGCATAAAAGGCAAGGCAGCCTTCGCTACGACTAGCAGACGACGGCATTGCCAAGGCCGTTGGTACCCACCCAAAGCACTCCTCTAATCAGAGCTCAGCACTGTGACTTTACTTTAACCCTCTTTATGGACGAGCATGCTCGTTGTACACCTGGAAGAAAGAGAAGTCTGTCTGTGGTGTGTCTGAAAACTTCGGTCACCTTCTCTGAGTGCACGAGATACCTAATATCTCTTTTAGAGCCTATTAGCCTTATTAAAAATGAGCCACAGCTATTGAAGACTCCCCGAATGTAAGCACTGCTGAAACTAGCGCTTAAGTGCAGTAGAATGTGAAAGTTGCGTCTCGCACTTGGTCGGTAGAATGTGGCGGTCGTGTCTCGTGCAATAGCTTTTGTACGTTCTGTTACATGAACGACTACAATACTTTTCAATCTATAAGCCACACTGTTGTATGAGCCCCCACCCCCTCTTTTAGACAACCGTTTTAGTTTTTATATAATTTAAGTTGCTCTTCTTGGAGCGGTCAGCAGAGTTGCAGCAGCCGCGGATCTATGCCACCACGCTTCGGACCACTGGAAGAGCTGGCCACCGGTGGTTACTCTCCCGTTTCTCATTTGTCGTAAATGCCAATGCCTACATCTTGCACAGCTAAGATCCATTCTTATATATAAGTATGGATCTTAGTATAGATCCGGAGAATATGATATTTGTTTGAAATTTAGTGAAGAAAAAAGATACTGCATTGTAGAGGGCTAACCTGTGAAGTGAAGAACGTGGACTTTTATCTGGTAGTCCTTTGGAAGTAAAGGAAACTCTATCTGTGCGATTAGAGATCTGCGTTGGAAAGAGGTGCCAAGTGGCTCTGCCGCGGTTTGCAGGTGGCTGATTGGTCGCCCGCGGCCGCCGCAAGATGCACCCGTCGAGCGAGGCGAGCAGCGACACGGAGGAAGTGGCGCGGCTCTTCCCCAAGTGCCGCGGGCGAGGCCACTCCCAGGAGGAGGACGACGACAGCCTGAACAACAACCACCCCATGGAGGACGGGTCGGTGGTGAGCGCCTACGACACGCCCTCGCGCATCGAGATCGCGGGGGCCGGGAGATCTTCTGCAAGAGCCGCACCCGGCCCAAGCGCCGCCAGCGCGACTCGTGGGGCGCGGACAGCGACGAGTCGCCCTTGGTCTACGAGGACCCCGTGTGCGGCACAGCCGAGGTGGTCTACGACGACATCGACGACCGCAGCAACGGGCCCCGGCTCATCGGCAACTTGCCCATCGCCCAGTACGAGGGGTCGCCACGGAGGTACGGCCGGTTTTTTTGGGGGCGATTCTCCGAGGGACTAGAGATATTGGGCTATGTCTCCGACTGGTGTGCTTACTGCATCCTCAGAAGTGGTTGCTCAGTTTTGCACCTGATGACGTCGGGGAAGTGTCGTTGCCTGTCATCATTATGGCGGTGGTGCAGCGGCAGAGATGAATACGTCAGCCAGGAGTTAGTGTGCCGCAATGATAGCGACACTTGCCGTCGCTTTACGTTTCGCCAGAGTTTATCCGACCAACCGCCAGGATTGCAACATCCGACAGCATGACGGACCGCCTCCCGTGACGTCATTTGTGTTGCCACTTTGGGACCGTTTTCGATGCAGTGACGGTGTGGGACGATAAGCACACCACTCCGAGATGCTTTCCAGACATTATACTTTTTATAGATGACCACGAGGCAAAAAATGAAATGTGGCTGTCGTACGGTAGTGAGCATGCAGGCATCCTTGTGTCTGTGCCTGCTCTTTGTTTTTCATAAAGTTATATAAATTGCCCATGTATGCAAGTTGAGTGTAGATCTGGCTCATGCAGTATTTCGTTTCTGGTATATATGCAGTTATCTTCCAAAGTTTGGTGGATGCTCGCTTGGTAGAAATGTGTTGCATTAACCTGCGCCCTGTGCCTTCTGTTCAGTGTCAAAGAATCTAGTCCAAGTTTCAAAATGTCTTCGCTCGATTGTGGACCAGTTTACTCGCAAACATGTAGAGAACCTTGCACAATTTTCGTGGTTACCCTGTGGGACCAACTCTTTGCCAATTTAGCATGATTGAGTTTCTTCCTGAATGTGCAGTCTCCCGTTCTTTGCACGGCTGAAAGTTCATTGCAACACTTCTCGTTGCAGAGTGAAGTACCCTGTAGGATAAGCTTAGCCCTTGAGGTTTGGGGTTTAAAATCAGCTTCTGTGAATTAAGTGCTGATACCACAGCATGACTGTGGTATGCTGTTTAAGAATGTGCATGTACCTGGTTATAGCAGGTTGGTTTCTTTGTCATTTGGCCAGTCCACATATCTGATAAAGCAGCTTCGGTACTTTTGGATTGAATATTTAGTCCTTCTCCTTTTGGAAATTTTCACCCCAGGGAAGAAATATGTAATGAAAAAGTGGCTCTTCTGGTTTCCACCCTTAACTTTAATGAATACAATAGGAATTGAAATTTTCTTTGTAGGTACGGTCCTCGGCCCGGCTATCCACAGCGCGTAGCCGCCGACGATGCCGCGGCAGAAGAGGACGACAACGCGCTCTGCGGGAGTTCGTACGTGGGCCAGCGTCTTGCCGGAGCCACGCCCAGCCCCCGAACCCCCCGAGCCCGCGGCCGGCCAGTCCGCAGCCCGGAACCCCGTCTGCCATCAGCCCCGAACCCGCAAGCCCCGAGCCAACGGGGCGCGGCACTTCTCTCCACGACCGCGGAGCAACAGCAGCACGGAGACGGGGGAGCAGATGGACGAGCAGACGAGGAACCTGACCCTGTCTCCGGACGGGACGGATTGCGAGTCGGCTAGCGAGGCCATGTCGTTGGCCGGGTCGGCCGAAGCGCCGCTTGCAATGCCCGTGTTGGAGGACGGACTGTCGAGTGGGCACCTGTCGGAGACGGAGGGCTCCGTGGGGGGCGGAGCGCCCGCGCAGGATGACGTCGTGTCGGACGCGATCCGGGAGATCCAGCAGGCGATTCAGCACAGCAAGCGTCTGGCGCTCAAGAGCTGCGGACCGGCGGAGCGGGGCGACGCGCCACCAGTCTGGGTGCCGAGGTCGGTGGCGTCTGCTGTTTGTGTTTCTGGCATCTGCTGTGCGTGTTTGTGGCATTTGCTTTTCTTGTTTCTGGCATCTGCTGTTTTTGTCATCTGCTAACTCCGCGTAGACTCTGTTTTGGAAGCGAGTGGAGATGCGGAGATTCGGACAAACCTTAATGTTATTCTTTGGAGTGTGTAATGCAATGGACAAACTATAGTGTAGTGCAAAGTATCGCGATAGTTTAGATAAAATTCATATGCATCTTTAGACGTTGAGAGCATTCACATGATCATCATCTCTGAAAACGAAATAATAGACAATATGCAGATGAATGACCCATACTGATTGAGTGAAATATTTGTTATGAAGCTGCCGCTGCCAAATATTTTGTCTTTTGGCAGCTTCTTAGTATCATGGTACTATCCGGGTAGTATCATTCTACAGTAATATTCAGTGCCATTCATTGTGCTCAAACATATTGTGGTGCATGTTCTGTGTGTGCTTTACTACCAAGGTCGGTTTAACCTAGCTGAACATTGGGCTCAGAGGCAGAGGAAAAAGCCGTCACCATTGTTCGAGTCTTGCACTTGTCTTTGTTTGCCTTATCCTAATTGTTCCAGTCTCCACCCCTGCATCTTATCCTTAAGCATTTTCAATATACTTATCTAAGCCCTCATCCTCATGTTTCAGCTATGTGACATTTATCATAAGCCCAGATTCACTAAACTTCCAAGAAGATTCTTTTCTTTTTTTTTATGGGATGTGTGTTAGTTTAATGATTTTAAAACTTCTTTTGTTTGCTTTCTCTATAAAAAAACAAAAAAAAAAAACAGCAGTTGTGCTGTTTTCCTTGTGACAACTCGTTGCGAGTTGGTTTGGAACCTCAACACTTTGTTACCATCGGAAAGCTTGCTCAAAGTGCTCATGTTCTGTCATTTCATTATTATAAAAGGGTATTACTTGGGAATTGCCTACTTTTAATGGTTCATGTATACATATATTTTTTTTTTACTTGATCTATTTAGGCTTTCCCAATCTGGCAGGGAGGACCAACCACCCGAAGAAGGTAAGTTAGCATGGCATGCTTTGATGTGTATACTTAATAGTAAGAATTTGCTTTTCTTAACTTTGCTACTAGCATCCTATTCAAGGTGAAACCTCGTAACCAACCTCATTTTTGCCATCAACATACAAGAAATTCGGTAGACAAACACTTTCTGGAGAAAAATAGAGCTAAGGCCTTCCTGTACTATAAGGAATGTTGGGGAGGATTTCCACTGACGAAGCAAGGAAATCTTCCGAAGATACTAGTGCATGCTTGCAGGCTTGGTTCCTCCACTATACATGGCCTACTCATGACTTCGTCGCACCATTCTCGTTAAAACATATTTATTTAGTGGAAGGGTTGTGTCAGAATCTCTCGATAGACATCATCCAATCACAATAGGATCATGCCGGTGGTCAGTCCTAGTTGTCTTTGCTGAGAAAAATTAATTTGGTAATGCGAAATGTACGCTGCAGAAGGTAGGCACTCGGCAGCAAGACTACCACAATGGCATCTGTTGGACGTCAACGCTAGCCATGTATTAGAGTTAAGTACTCGAGCCGCTCGAGTATTTACAGATCAGATCTTGGAGAACTATTAGCATACACTCGGAAGATTTCTTTGGCACTCCAAATGGAGCTAGACAAAGTATGCCAGACTTCTTACAAAGGTGAGAAGGTTCAGCCACCGTCGTGGAGTGAGCTTGTCAGTTTCAGAAGCAACACCGTATTACCCTAGATTAAGAAGTGAAGTGAGAAAGCGAGCCTTGAACTGCGTGTCGCTAAGCTAACCCAGTGTGCCCTAACGGTGTGTGCAAACTCACCACCATTCTTTGTAGACTGCGACACAGATCAGGAAACTGACCGCCTGCTCGGTGCTCAACGGTCGGACGATCGGGGCTTTTTCGAGGACAAGGTGAGGATTGGCAACCCTGCCCGTGCACGCCTGTGTGTCGTCTGCCGCCCTGCATTGTCTCCCCACTAATCTCTGCAGGCCCAGAATTCCTCGGGAAAAAGAAAAACACCTCGAAAGAAGGTAAGGCAACAACGGGAGAACCCCGCGTTTCGTTTGACGCGCCCTCTCCGGCCAGACGCGCACTAATTTCCATTTCGCTCTCAAGTATGGTGGCTGGAACGTGTCTCCAACTGGCGTCTTTAACGTCCCGTACCGCCCAGGCGTAGAAAGCGATCCCGAAGGGGCGACAAACGACGTCGGAGAAGCCGGCTGTGCCACCGCTAGCGGCACATGACACTTGTACGACGTCATCAAGTGGAAATCGAGGGACTTCATTCAACGACGCGGGGAACGCGGTACTCGGAGACACGCTCCAGGCACAATATTTTAAGTGTGAGCGTGGCAAAAGCTACGAGAGGGAGCTCCGAGCTTTCCGCGTCCCTGCGAAGCATGAGCGCTCGTGCAGTGCGAGCATTGTTCGGGGAAATGTACCCGTGCCAGTAGCTTTGGCCTTGCTCGCACTAAACATGAAAGGAACTATGGCATGAGGCCGCCACAGTCTGTGAGAACACTGGCACTGGGAGCGCATTCTCACGCAGCAGTCACCCCCTGCAAATGAGGCTACGTCGGATGGGGCTCTGTCGTGGCGGTGCGAAGGGCAGTCGTTTGAAAGTCTACAAACGGCTTTGTAATTATTGATGCTTGGCTCTCTACGTGGGCACATTTGTAGACCTGTTTGTGCCGCTATACCGAGAATCCTCATTACTGCAATTTTAGAAAATAGTAAGAAAATAATGGCACTCCACTACATTTTAAAACCATTCAAAAAACTGGAGTAAAGATAAGTCGCACAAGTTTGACATGTTCTGTAATTTTAAATACCCTAGGTACAATTTGCTTTCGTCCGTACAATCATGCCTCGTTAATATGAACACTTGGTCCCCCCCCCCCCAAATTGTTCATAGTGAATCGTCCATAACTACCTCACAGAAATGCATGCATTTATACCCATTTCGTCTATGTAGCACATTGTCCGTATTAACGGCATTCATATTAATGAGACATGACTATGATAGCTGTAGTTCTTCCACTACTAGCTTTCTTCTAATAGGCCAGTGGAAGCCATTCGCTCACACGACTCCCGCACTGCCGCAAGCGTGTGCAACAACTATACTTCACGTCAGGACTCTCTACGCAGCCTCTCACGAGAAACGAGAGTGGCACTAAAAGACTTTTTCTGTTGTCGCTGCTTGTGCTAAAAGTCGTTTCGCACAGCTCAGCTCCGTTGCCCGTGCCTTTGATAGTGCTGAATGCAGTTTGGGAGACCGACAATTGTTACATCTCACTTAACACCTCGCGTAAACACCCTTTGTCAAACCTTCAACCTAACCTAATCACTACTCACAACCGGGGAGGAAGTAAGCTGTTGGTGAGGGTTGTCACCGCTTTACTTATCTGCAGGGGGCTTTAGTGATGTCTGGTGCTGGCTTTTCCTCTCACCTTGGGCCTATCTCTTCTTCTTTTCACTTACCACTCACTCTCCCTCACACTGCCTGGACTGTGACTGGTCTCCTGCACCTGCGGTGGGTTTCGGACGCACCTCACTTGTCCGGTTTCGGGCTCTGCACGGTGTGGTGGTCGGGCAAACCTTTTGGGCGGTGTGGCGACGTTGCTTCATTGTCTCGCCTTTTTTTCCTTGGCAGCGAGCCTATTTCACTGGCTCCTTCTTCGCACCATTGCTGTTCAATCCTGAAAGCTATAATGGCAATAGTCTTCTCTATGGGGAGTTCGACATGCAGCGTATAACTTCTCAACAAACATTCCTGTTTATAGATGGACCGTAGCAGACGCTACAGTCCATCATAAAATGAAACATAGTATGGTGACATTGCTCTATTACATGTGCATTGCGAGGAAAATGGTTTGTTAAAAGATACCTTTAAACAACACAATTTTTTGTTCGTTTTTGGATGGCAATTAAGAGGTATAAACCACTTTCCTCTGCTCTACCCTTTTGCAGGGAGGGCTTGATGGTTGTATCTGTCGTGACTTTGCTGCTACGCCAATGATTTCATCACATTTGCTTGCTTCATTGTTTTGAATTCAGTTTTCTCGTTGCAGTCGTGCTTCTAAGACTAGACGAATTGTCTCGCAGCTTGTCTTCCAATGTGGCCATCATTCTTATAGGATATACACTAAGTCACCAGGCACTGCAAAAACAAGCTAAATTAGAAAGAAAAAGAGCCCAGTGTAACCCAGACAGTATGGGCTGGAACACTGGGCCTGATCTTGTGCTATGCCCGTGGTCACCACAAGCCTCATTATATCTCTATTTGTCAGACTTAGAAGAATAGAACCTAAACTTTGTGTCTCACCCTTAAAAAATTGCCGTAGGAAATGTAGTATCTCAAAATTAATAATAATAAATAATAGCCCCAAGCAAGGAATCTTCTAAAGCAGGCAGGTATGCCAAAGAAGCATGGAGGGTCATCGTATCTCACAATATCCACGATAGTAGCTCTTTCTCTCGTACCACACATTTTCAGCGGCGCTATTGCTTTCATTTCTCATACGGTAAATGTGAGGACATAAATTCTTTTATAAATGCAAAGAAGTAACCAGAACACGGTTTATGAGTACTAACAGGGCCATTGCAGTCCTGCCTTCAAAAAACATTACACTTAAAAGAGCGTGAGAGTAGAAAACAGGAGGCGACGTCTTTGAAATTTATGGATGTCTTGTGTTGGGCAGTCTCTGCTTTATAACAAACATTCTCACTTAAAATTCTGTAGCTCTTTGTTCTCATTGAGACAGAAAATGAAGGATTGGCCATGTTTCATGGGGCCTTGGGGTGTTTCTCGAGCCTCTCCGATGTTGATTGCAGTGTTGGTGCACGAACCGGCAGTGCTCATCGAAGGGGTGCTCTTCCGCGCTCGCTACCTGGGATCCACCCAGCTGGTGTGCGAGGGTCAGCCTACCAAGGCCACCCGGATGATCCAGGCAGAAGAGGCGGTCTCTCGCATCAAGGTAGGCGAGAGTGCTGCCTAGCTTGCATCCCTGCCAGCGCATCTTGCAGTGTCTGACGACGAGCGCGACGCTCTCACGCTTCTGCCGCCTTGTGGCAACATTCGTCGAGCTTAAGCGTGTCTGCCGCTTAAGGCAGTTCGGAAGTTCGTCGAGTCGCAAGGTGACTCGGCGGGAAAAGCAGAACATGGAGTGCACCTTGGTGATTGTCTGAATTCTAATCTGCCAAAAGCTCATTGGAGCTATGTAACGGAGGTTCGAGTTGTGCATTCAAGCTCCCTCGCGGTTTGAATAGTCGTCCAACCTTCACTAGGATGTGATAGTTTTCCGTTGCTAGTTTGGCACGGATGGCATTCTTACGAGACAAAACGGGAAGAACGGTACTCTTTTTTTATTGCCGGTACGACTGTGATTAATCCAGTAGTAATGTCCAGCAGCATTACCTGCTTTGTTCCGGTTATATTCTGCCAACACTATACTCGGCATCAACTATTTCGTGCTACGTTGTCAAAGCTAGCATAGCTTCCAAAGTGCCGCAGCCCCTCACTTCTGCGAGAGCACATGCAGGTGACTTCTTGCAGCATTTGCACACTTTTGCGCAAATATCTCCGATAGCGTTTGAGCATTGCAGAAGCTACGCCAGTCTTGACTACTAGCGCAAAATAGTTGACACCAGGGCCCGTTTGCTCGAAGCTGGTTAACTAACCGCGGTTAACCGGATTTCCCTACGAGGGGGAATTTTAGGACATGTGACCGGACGGCGGGGAAACATGGCGGTGCTTCGGTGAGTGAGCGCCGTCGCTTTGGAACTATATATGTCGTTTTAGCTGGAATATCGGGCGCGTTAGTCAGCAATGAATGGTAGCAGGAGGCTTTCGCTTTGCCTTACCTCACTTAAAACGAAAGCATGAGCAATGACCCCACCGCATTTTTTAGATAGTATTTCGATTCCTGGCAATTCCTAAGCCTAAATGAACGCAATAGTTGTCGGCATGGCAACGTCTTTGAAAAGTGGATTGCCTTGACTCAATCGGCCGGGTACTGATAGCACACAAAAGCAGACAACGTCCCCATAGACCTTTTGCTAAATTTCCCAAGCACCGATGTGCATGCAACGAGTGTAGTTGCATCGCGCTGCGCGTGCTGGCGTCTGCAGTAGTCAGTATTCTAAAGCAAAAAGCCTACAACAAATTTCGCCGTGCACGCGCGTTCGTCAAAGATTTATTATGTTTATTTACTTCGAATATTTTATAAGTGGAAGGCCAGCGCGCGCCGATCGTTGAATTACACTTCCAGTGTTCTCCTCGATGTTAGGGTAATTTACTAATAGGTCAATTTTCACTGAAGCCGAATTACAGGTTTTTCAATTTATGACGGTGTTATATACAGTTCTTACATGCTGGCCAACCATGCTGCCGGTGTAATGCCCACCTTTCACTGCTCACTTCTTCCTTATCGTTTCTAGGACTGAACTTCGTCGTCCTCTTTCAAACTTGGTCTTTCGAAATTGAAGTAAATTTCAACGAGGCTTGTCTTCACTTCAGACAGCCATATATTTAGAAATTTTATAAACAAGGGGTAATTTAGTTTTACCTTACCGATTATCTGCACCACGAGAAATAACAATTGTTTCTTGAGCTCAAATGTATGCCACGCTGCGTCGCGAAAACACGGTAGCCCGCATTTTCAGGTCCCCCATTACGGGGACCTTTCCACGGAAGCCACTTACATTCGCTACAGCCAGGAGGTGACACCAGCTGCCACCCCATAATAAAACACGGAGCTATCGCTCATCCAGCCCTCGTCAAACTTGGCTAGGTACTTTTAGGTACCTAGTAGGGAGGGTGGTTAACTTTTAACCGCGGTTAAAGTTAACCGGCCGAGCAAACGGGCCCAGGTATAGTTTGCATGCCTGACTTTGAAAATCTGCACTTGGCATTTTGGCTGCACAGATGTGCATCCGCATGTCAATTTTGCAGTGTGCAGTTTTCTTACTGGTTGAAAGATGAGTCACTTCATTGTGTACAAGTATCTTTTTTTGTCTTTTGCTATGTCTCAACTCTTGTCTCTTTTTATTGCTGCATTTGAATGGGAAGTCCTTGGTAAGTCCTTTTTTTTAGTTGTGGATGTTTCAGTTGGTTCATTGTCTCCTTCATCCAAAACATACTCCCAGTTTCTGAATCTTTGCTCATTGGTAGCTCTCTGTGATTTTCGTGGGCTTTAGGAGCAAGTTATTTTATCTTTACTAATCTGGTAAATGAAGTGACTGTTGAGTTGAATTCATAATGTTTTGACAGGGGTGTTTCGTATCTGAGGGGGATACTGTTTGTTTTGAAGAGATCCAATGGAAAAATCTATCAATTTTAATTACAGTACAGTCGAATCTTGTTAATTCAAACTTCTGGATAATTCAAACTAACATACAGGTCCCATCCTATGCGTCTCCATGAGAGGAAACTCGCGGTAATTCAAACTTTGCTTTATTCAAACAAAACAAAAAACACTAGCGAATTTTGTGCAGATCTGATGCGATGAAGGTGTTAACCTTACATACTCTATATTTTGGGAATTCAAAGCATACATCCAAATACATACTAGTAAAGTGAGGCAGTTAATAAAAGCCTTGCAAAGGAATTGAAAATTACATGGTTTTTGTAAAGGAGGTTATTTCTAGCATCCTATTAGAGCGTAATTAGTAGTATAGTTATTGGACTTCATCACATCCAGACATCGGGAGTTTTCTTATTGCATAACTGACCTGCGGTGTAACCTTGCCTGGTACTTATGCGTCACAGGGTTGGAGAGGTGTAGGATGGCACAGGGTAGTCATGTAGGCAATTGAAAGTACTTATATGTAGACAAAAGATGGAGCCAACCAGGCTGTACTCTCTAAACACGGCTGTTTCTGTAAACACTCCGAAAAATATTGTTAAAACATGCTTGCTCAAGGGGGATTTTTGCCAAGCGTATCGTGGTTTGCTAGAGAATACAGTTCTTGTGGAGATCAGGATTGCCGTGGCACGTAGGTCATGCGTCTCTTTGTGTGCTCCTCAAGGCACCGGAAGGGAAGCCCAGCCCAGCACCGAGGTGGACTTGTTCATCTCGACAGAGAAGATCATGGTGCTCAACACTGACCTCAAGGTGAGCCCTACAGGGACCAAGCTCTGCTGACCTTGCTTACGACCAGTTTAACTATGGTGCCTGGACCGAGTCTCCAACTACTGCGTTAGCGCGTCCTCCGAAGTGGTCCCTCGATTTCTGTAGGATGACGTCATAAAAGGCATCGTGCTGTTGCCTGCCGTGATCCTCGAGGTGGCAGACGCCTGTTCTGCTGCAGGTTATTCTGCTGTCAGACGGTCGTCGGAGACCTAAGCAGACGCGAGACAAGACACTGCAATGACAGCAACCCTGGCGTCCGTCCGCCTGTTTCGTAGAATTCCTACGACCAACCGCCAGAATCGTGACATCCAACAGCACAACACGCTGGCCCCTTTGACACGATTTGTGGCCACTATGAAACTACTTTCGGTGCTTGGGCTGTGTTCGCAACTTTCGGAGACTGTGGTGCCACAGTGCGAGAATCGCGCTCCCTTGCTCTTTGTACGATCGGATTTGGAATGAAGGTGCTTGCCTTCACCTTCCCGACGTGGAAGTGTAAGGTAAGGCTGTCGTATTGCTCGTATTTCACAAAATTTTAATTGCCTATGTAGTCGCAGACGCAGCCTCATACTAGCCGTTCTACGACGATTATCCAGATGACAGCCAGTTTGATAGGAACTAGTAGGCCGTGGAAGTTGCAAATAAGACGCTAAGTGTGCCAGTTGAAGACGCCTTTCTTGGCACCGTAGTTAAACAGACATTTTGGTCATGAGGCTCAGAGCGAAGGGGGTGCGGCATTTTGACGGGTTCTTCCGTCCGCTGCAGGAGATAATGATGGACCACGCCCTGCGGAGCATATCCTACATAGCAGACATTGGGGACCTGGTGGTGCTGATGGCGAGGAGGAGGACCCTGGAGGATCTACCCAGGAGGGGGCAAGCTCCGCCGCACCCCCAAGATGATCTGCCACGTCTTCGAGTCCGAGGGAGGCACAGTTTATCGCACAGTCCATAGGACAGGCCTTCCAGGTAAGGTCTCGCAGGGCACATCATCTTTTCGCAAAGTGTGACAAAAATATGCTATACTGAAAGAAAAAGTTTAGAGACATTACTTTCGTACTGCCCCTCGTATAATTTGAGAAAAAGTTTGAAATGCTAGCTTGTATCATTGGATCTTAATAAAACCCCGCTGTGTCCGAGTTTACCGTAAAATACCGAAAGGATACCCACCTAAACTGAAGAGATAAACGGTAAGAAGTGTGTAACGCAACATCAAACTTTTATCTAAAAAGTTGTAAACACAGAAGCACCCCCTACAAACCATATGATACAGAAACTGGTACTGCAGGTCGCAGGCACGACAATTTCTTGTTCTACAGTGCTATAAACATGCGGGAATCTGCTACAAACTCTGGTATCACGGGAACCGATGTTGCGCATGCAGATTGAGAACAAAAAAATGCAAGAACCCGCTACGAACTTGCCTGACACAGGAACGGATACTGCAGATTCATGTGTCACAGTGCGGTAAACACGCGGGCATCCGCTACAACCTTGCCCGGCATGTGGGCCGGTGCCGCATGTCGCGCAGTTAATGTGATTCCCATGAGACATGTCAATGCCCGACAAAAATCAGTTGATGGGCAATGTTTCGGAATTTCTATGTTATAAATGTTTAGCCAGAAAAACGAGATGGGCGATTTCTCGAGGCAGGGCATTCATACGGGATTTCACAGTACATGGTGATGTTCACAAGAACTAACATTTCGACCCCCTGGCAGGTGGCGTACATGGAGTTCCTGAAGGCGAATGGCATTGAGGACTCCTCGTTTGTGAAGGAGATGGACTACCAGGAGGTGCTCAACAGCCAGGAGATCTTTGGCAATGAGTTGGAAATGTTTGCCAAGAAGGAGCGGCAGAAGGAGGTGGTGGTGCCCAAGCAGAAGGGCGAGATCCTTGGCATGGTCATCGTGGAGAGTGGCTGGGGCTCCATGCTGCCCACGGTGGTGGTGGCCAACATGGCCCACAACGGGCCGGCTGCCCGCTGCTCCCAGCTGAACATCGGGGATCAGATCATTGCCATCAACGGGGTCAGCCTAGTAGGGCTGCCCCTGTCCACCTGCCAGGCGTATGTCAAGAACACCAAGCACCAGAATGTGGTCAAGCTCACCGTGGTGCCCTGCGACCCGTCGTGGAGGTGGGTGTGTTGGCTTGGTTGGGGGCGTTGAGTGGGGCCACCGTCGTGAGTAATGCCACAAGTGTCACGTGGGACCACTGTCATAAATAACATCTTGGCTGTCACATGGGGCCACCATCGTGAGTAACATAAGTGTCACACAAGACCGCTCTTGTAAGTAATGTCATGAGTGTCACATGGAAGCGCACTGAGTAGCATCATGTCACATGGAACCGCTGTCATGAGTAATAGTCGTGGTGTGTTGCAAAGGCCACTGTCATGAGTATCGCATGGGAGCAGCATCATAAGTAACTTTGTGCCACGGGACTACTGTCGGGAGGCGTCCACGTGGGGTGTCGCACGGGGCCACTGTCATAAGTAACATCACGAGTGTCTAATGAGACCACCATCATCAGTGTCGCATCAAACGACCATGCGTAGCATCATCACGAGTGTCCCATGGGACCACCGCCATGAGTAACGTTACAAGTGTCACGTGGGTCCACCGTCATGAGACCACTGCGATGAGTAGCATCATGAGTGTCACATGAGACCACCTAGTGTCGCATGGGACCACCATCATAGGAGCATTGCATGAGGCCAACATCGTAAGCAACATCACGAGTGTCACGATACTACCATCATAAGTTTCGCAAGAAACTACCATGATGAGCCCTAATTTTCAAGAACAGTGCCTAACACAACAATGTCAAGTTGTACAGTCAAATTTCGATAGAACGAATTTCATCGGACTCGCAAAAATTGTTCGTTATTCTGAAATTATCGTTATAGTGAAAAACTCGTAAATTGTAATTATATCTGAGCAAAAATGACCTACCTTTGCAATAGGAATATCTGGACGCTCAGTTTATCCGAAACAGAAAACAAAAAATGCTCCACGTAAGTGAACACTACACATTTATTGAAAGAAATCAGAAAACTTCTGATAGGTCTAGCACAACGCTACAGGAAGAACGATTTGATGTCGTCCACCTTGTTGACAGCCTCGGTCATACTGGCACCACTCACGCGATTGAACACGGCACAGTTACTAGAAGAAATCCGAAATCTTCTTCTGGTAGGTGTAGCACAAACGCTGCAGCACAAATGATTCGCTGTCGTCCACCTTCCTGTGGACGGCCTCGGTCGCACTAGCACACCTTCCAAGAAATATGCGCAACTTGCTGATGGCACTAAGGACATCGGAGTTGGAGACCGATTCTTCCTGCTGATCCGTGACCGTTGCCTCCTTGTCTTCATCGTTCAGGTTCTCCTCGTCGCTGCAGTCGTTCTGCTCACGAACGCTGTTTAGGATATCGTCAGTAGTCAGTTCCGCCGATGTCCATGCTGGTAGGGTTAGGATTTGTTTCCCGGTCGATCTTTGATGATGATGATGGTTGGGCGTTGCGAGAGCCGCCAAGCGGCCAAAATGCGCGTCTTTCTGTAATTTAAAATTATTTTTGCCATCCATCGTTGCCTTCGGCCGTTGTTTTTTTTTTTTGCAATGTAAATTTGTAATAGTGAGGTGTTGTTCGAATAGAAGAGCATTTAAATTACGTGTGTTATTCTGAAATATTCGGTATTTTGAAATTCGTAGTACTGAAATATTTTTGCATTGAAACCAATAGGCATTTGGAAGGGGAGTTTTGAAATGTTTGTAAATCTGAAAAATGTGTTATAATGACGTTCGCAATAATGAGATTTGACTGTATTCAAATATGGTACTAACAGTGGCAAAACAATCACTAGGTAACTCACCTAAGTAATCGATTAATAATACTAGCGCTATATTTGCTTTTAATGGGCACCCTACAAGTCTACTGGAGTGTTGATAATGACTGTTTGAAGATGATTTGGGAAAGTCGTCACTTTAGCTGTAACCGTAGCCCAAGCTACAGTTACAGCAAAAGCAAGCTCTGGTCTTTCAGTGTTCCCGCCAAGCATGCACAGTGCCACACTGCAAGCATTGCTCGAGGCAACATGCTTTGCTTGCCCATAAAGTGAAACAAACTGCCATCCCACCGACAGGCGTTGCACGGGCACATTCAAGCACCAGTGTCGTATTGGGTCGCAGCACAATTGGCAGTTCTGGTCTGATGCAGGTGAAGATCAAGCGGCCAGACACCAAGTACCAGCTGGGCTTCAGCGTGCAGAACGGCGTCATCTGCAGCCTGCTGCGCGGAGGCATAGCAGAGCGGGGAGGCGTGCGCGTTGGGCACCGCATCATCGAGATCAACGGACAGAGCGTGGTTGCAGTCCCTCACGAGAAGATTGTCAACCTCTTGGCCACCTCCGTCGGGGAGGTACGGGCTAGCCCATTTATTAGAGCATTGCGCCTGGAACGCGTCTTTGACTAGTGTGTTTAGCACCCCATGTTACTTGTACATCGAAGCTGGTGTTTAGGTGGCATCAAATTAGGTCACGGAAGCCAGGGCATTATGCTGTCATGATCCTGGTGGTTTTATGCACCATGCTTTGAGTGCACAGTGTTCTGTCGAGCAGCTTGTTTAGCGACTAGCACGACAGTTCGGAGAGTCTGCCAGATTCCAAACAAACGTGACAGAGAGGCTCGGCTTCCCGAATTCCCAGAGGGAAATGGCATCGCTGCCCCACCCGGTACCAACTTGCCAATTTTGTGACACTGGAACAAGCACCTGTCAGTGGTTCCTTTATTGAGATTGATCTCGATAAAGAAGCAGCTTGGCCTCAGTATAATTTAGCACATTCGGCATCGAGTGGAGCATTGTTTGTTTGTGGGCGTAGCCTCTTCAGCAATTACTTTGTCGGACAGAGTATAAGAGTATTTATGCTTGTTTTGCACAAGATACTGCGCGTCTGCGGTTTTGCTTTTTGTAGTCTGCATCAACTTCTTTCTGCTACGTCGTCGGGGCTAGCGTAATTTCCCCGGTGCTTCAGCCACGCACCACTCCAAGAGCACCTGGCTTCGTCTCGTGTCCCATTCGCACGTGCTCTTGCGCGAAGAGGACACCGAGCCAAAGCTAGGTGCTCGTGCTAGCTAGATGCTCGTGCTACGCTGTGACCATTCGGTCACAGCGTAGCACAAAACCATCGCCCGTTCGTCTGACGTCGGCCGTTCGCTCGCAGATCCACATGAAGACGATGCCCACGTCGATGTTCCGGCTGCTGACGGGCCAGGAGACCCCCATGTACATCTGAGGAAGGAGCGCCGTGCGTGTGTGTGTGCGTGACGTCCCCCTTCCCCCTGCCGTGGCGGCAGCAGCGTCGTCTTAGTCCTCCAAATCTAGTCGCGACCTTTCTCTCTCGCCGAAACGGACGCTCTGGACTGATCTTTACTCTCGCCAATCCGCAACAACGCACGGGCGGGCCGCAAACGCCCACCGAGCGTCGGGAAACCGCGCGACGCCTTGAACGGCGGCGGTGCACGTCGACAAGTTCCCCGCTCCCCCTTTCATTGCGAAGCTCACCGCACTCACTCAAGCCCTGTCCGCTCAGAAAGACCCGCAGCGCTTCGGGTTGCAAGTCACCGCCGCTTTGCGCGAGAGTGTCGATCGTCGCGGTACCGACGCCATCCGCAGAACCTGTCGAATTGCTGGTATGGTGAAGTCGTACCGACGCGGCTGTCGCACATTCTACGCGCGACGCGATCGCGTTCGTTTTCAGACTCCTTTTGGTCGGAACCAGCGCAGCTTCCGAATGGGTCTCACCTTACCTTGCCGGGTCTTCTGCGGTGGCCTTGCACCTCACCTACCGACGAGCGGAAACGTCACGCGCACTTTGGGAACGCTGCAACCTCGATAGACTCGCGTCACTCGCCGGAACCGCGGTCGACGAGACGTAGCGCGCCCGCAGGGCGGGGGCGACATGGACCAAGAGATTCAATTTTTACATCTGCCTACGTGGACAGCGGCCATGTTTGATATCGGAACGGCAACAACTTACGTGTGAACAGCAAGTGGACAACAAATGCATTCTAGGCCCGAAGTTTATTTATAAGTGGCATCTCCCTCACCTTCCCTCTCCTCCTCTCCAGAAAGAAAAGAAATATGTTTTATTGATTTTTTTTTATGAGTCAGTCATAGTTCCTAACAGAGCTTGTTTGCATTAAGAAAAAGAAAATAATGAAACTAAATGCGCGTTTACCCCAGGAAGAAAAGAGAAATGACCCGCGCCGATAACGACAATAATAAAGTGATACTCGTGATGTCAGACGCACGCGTGTTCTACGTGACTGGCGTGGTTCTACAGGCTTTATTGTTGGCATGACAACGGTGGAATCTTATGTACAGAAGAGGACGTCAGAGGCTGTCTCTCTACTTCTCTGCCTCGTCGTCGGAGCTGAGGCCGCAGACCTCGTCTTCTTCACCTCCGAACGCTCTCCAGAACTGGACAGCAACCTGGGGGTTTTTAGTTTCTAAAGTCTTTGTTACAGTCACCAATCTAGCAACGCGCAAAACTGTGAAGCCGCTACAGCACGCAAAGATTGGGCCCGGCTTGCCAGGTCCAACATCTGCCATGGTACAGCATCGAAGTACTTGAGAACTACAATTCTAAGATACCGAAGGGTCACACGCCTAGAGTTGGATGTTTCTGTAGAAGCTCCATGTTCAAATTAGTGGATAGATAAGTGAATCGGGTGGCAGGTCGCGCCACCTAGCCACTCGTTTTAGTTGAACAGATTGATTACAGCAGTGAAGGTGAGAGGTATTACCAGGTACTAACTTTTAATTTAAGCTGGTGCTATCCAAGACACAGTTGAACTACATTCTGCTTTAGTTCAAATGTAGAATAAAGTTATAATGGTGGGCCTAGCCTGCCTGATAGGATGTCCGAAGTATACAGGTGTCTCACTTGGAATATTCCGCCAAATACTTTACTAGGAGGAATACATTCCACTCCGCTCATTTGCATTAGACAGAACGCCTACAGCGCCCCTGACGGAGTGGAGGTCCATGCCAGCCCGCGCGCATGTGCACGTGGATGTTCGCAGCGGCCGCGCCGGTGTCGTCTCCGATTCCACCTAAAGCCCCTCCATGTTTCAAAAGTAGCGCAAGGTGCGTCGATGCACGAGGCACGCGCAACGTGCAACCCTTGGGAAGATCATGGCGGCACAGCGTCGATGCACGAGCCGCGACCACTATATTCTTTTCACCTTATGATGTACCGCAGGAATGGCTACAAGCGCGAGCTCCTTGCTCTAGGGCACATCTCGGCGGCACAAGCTCTCGTGCGTTAAGAGCAGCTCCCAACGCTATGAGCTCGCGCTTTTAGCCTTCTCATGCGGTACAACATCAGGTGAAACGGAGTATAGAAGTGGCGCGCCGCACGTGTCTCGAGCATTTCCACAACAATAAATTTGGTATGTAGAGCAACCATCGTCATCATTTACCGCCGAGACCTCCACGACGATAGATGGCTCTCGCAAAGCCCAGAGAACCTGTCCGCGCCGGGGCCATTGTATTTGAGAGGAGTGGAATGTATTCTCTAGTAAAGTATTTGATTCCGCCATTGCTCGAGATTTGGCCTGACGTGTATGCAAGCGGGAAAGTTCAAAAGAGATTGATCATAGAAAAAGCGTGAAGAAAATTGTGTGCCTACCTTTTCGGCAAATTTCTTCCTCTCTTCTCCAGACAACTTGTCTGCCTCCACTGTGGGGAAGATCCACACACCGTTTCATTTAAAAAAAAACACTCCTCAAAAAAGAAAAAAATTCTACAAAAAGAAAAAGATTTTGAAATATGCCGTATTTACATCCACCAACATCTAGAGAGTATTCCCAGAATGTTTCATTTGTTTACACTGCATAGTTATTTTCGGTCCACCGATGCTAAAGAAAAGGTAGAGGTTCGAGCACTTCTAATGTTTTTCTCCTTTCCACTTTTGGGCATAAATTTAACTTTAGGAAAGCTACCCTTTGGTAACGGAACAAAAGCAAAGGCTCGCTCATCGTTTTTCCTAACTGGAATTTGATGGGCGATGCAACTGTGGCATCACTTTTTTCACTTTGTCGATGTCTTTTAAAAAAACATGTTAAGATTTTGTTCACAACATAAAAGGCAAAAAAATTTATTTGATTTTTCAGCGTGGTGTTAGGATAAAATTAATTACTTTCTGGAAATATTGCTTTCACAGTTGCACTTTCCAGGCATTCTGATGCATATCTAGTGAAGAACGATCAATTTCTTTCACAGAAGCTTTGCACTGCATTCTGCCTCGAAACTGCCAATATATACTGCACATTTAATTTATATAAAGCCAAGGGTTAAAAAAAATATTTGAGTTTTTTGAGTAGTGATTTTTCTTAATGGAAGACCCTGGTCTTTACCATTTTTCTGTTATTTTTGATGCAATTTGTATAAAATTTTCACATTACTATAATTTCTTGTGCCTAGCACAAACATGTATATAAATAGAAGCTCAATTTTTTTTCTATTTAGTATAGATTCTAAGAAAACATCAACTTTATCATAAATGTGATATAGTGAGGTATTCAGTATTCAGGCCCAACTTTTTTTTACAATACCCTCATAAAAAAACATGGCACAAAGTACGTCGGCATGTTCTACAAGCAGTAGAGTGCAACAAAGCCATTATCATTTTAACATTGTTCTATAAAAAAAGTTAAGAAATTTTTTGCTGATAATTAGAAATGAGTCAGTGAAGTCTTTGCCAATTAGAAAATTTTGTAGGTAAAATTTTTTAGAGATAGTAGTCTTGTTGCACTTCTGATTTATGAAGTATTAAACTCTGAAAAAAGCATTCAGGTCCAAGTCCTAGATCTGAAGACACCGTAAACAAAAATTTGTGTCGTGACAAAAAAAAAAAGAAGAAGATTTTGAGAAACCAGAAAAAGTTGTGAGAAACCAGAAAAAGCTGTTCAAAACATGCTTGCAAACATACAAAACTTTGAATCGCTGTAACTATATAATGTTCACTTCCTGAGAGTAATACTTGCAGTACATGCTTGTAACTCCAAATAGTAAAAAAAAAAATTAATATTTTTTTAGATATTGGTGTCTAAACTAGCAACTTGGAATTATTCTTGAAAGTGTATGTAGTAATACTTACTTTTTTATTATTATTATTTACAATAGCGATTTTAATTTAGGGTTGGGTGTCAATTTCACAGTGTACTCTTAACACTTTCTTTGTAAACTCTGAGCGATTCCGTAAAACCTAGAGTTTCCGCAGGCAAAAGTGCCTTCAGTCGGTGACAGGTTAAAAATTCAGTGGACTCTCCACTTCCAGATCAGGCTTTCTGCCTTTGATAACACCTCATCACTCGTGCATCCAAAGCCTGGAGGAAAGCAAAGAGCAGGTGCTGGGCCCTGTCACCGACTACTACTACTATTGGCGACTCCAGCGAAATCGATGCCGCGTAGCAGCAATGCCGAGAAGCTCAGGAGAGGAGGTTGTTTGGACTCTGTCGAGTGCTATCGCTGCTTGGTTCTCATAGGCAGCATAGAAAGAAACATTGTTTCCAGTAATTATGTTTATGCTTCCGCCGTTGAAAAATCGCTTTGCTTTCATATGTAACACAAATTTTACGCTGCAATGCAAAACGTTTATGGTGGTCCGCGTGCTGAACGACAAAGACGACCTCCTTTCGTCCGCCATTTTGCCTGAACAGCGCGCCCCTATAGTTCGCTGGAGTTGAGAATAGCGCACGTTGGCCTTCGAACGTAAAGTTTTTCCAGGCAGACCCACCTTTCATATCCTGAAACTTTGCGAAGAGCTCTTCGAACGACATGTCGTCTCCGTCAGCCATGGCCTCCGAGAACAACTCTAGCTCCCTTTGCGCTAAAGAATAAATTGACTCTCGGTAAAAGTTGAAAATATTTAACAAGACCTCTTTTTCCAAAGATTTACCGGTCATGAGTTCGGCCTGGCTGCCGTCGCTACCAGCCCTGGCCGTCGAGCGTTCACGCGTTCCTCCTGGTCTCGTGGAATCTGTTACGGGGGAGAAGGGCGGTCAGGGTACGTGCAACGTGCTCTCGTGTCGCTACAACCTTTCATCTCCAGGTTTGGCCAGGGGTGAGCATGAAGTGCCTCCACGATCCTCTTGACACCCGTGGCATCTGGAAGTGCCAGGGATGCAATCCTTTTTCAGAACAACATAAGTGTTGAGTGTGATACACACGCGAGGAAAATCATGCCCTTAGCAACTGCCGCCAACGCTACGATGTGACCGAATGCTGCACCGCCACGTCTCAGCGGCGGCAACAGTTGCTATGGTTACACCGCTCGGCAGCGCGACATGACACGCTTTTTGCTCGCACATCTTTCACGCTTCAGGACTCCTACCATAAAATACCGGGCAAGCGCCCACTCAAAATTTTGAGATAATCATGAAAAAATGGGGGATGGGCACTTGTCCGGTCATCAATTCTAAATATAAATGTACTGTGCATATTTGCTCAGACCTTACAAATTTGGCTATGGGCGCTTAATGTGGTATGGGCGGATGCACGGTATTCTACGGTAATGCTTCTGACTCCAACTTTGTGCATTTAACAGTAATCTTCCGTTTTACACTTTGGCTTCTGGGCAGCACCGGTTTATGCTGCATGTTCAGATAAATGCAAACTCCTACAATTTCTCAGTTTTTTTGTTTTTTTGTGTTTTGTTTTTTTAGCAGTTGCATTGGCGGTTGTTTTGAAAGAGAATGTTGAGAGTTCTGGAGAGAGATCTTCACAGTTGGCAGAAGTGCAGATTTCAACTTCCTTCTCTTCGTTGTAGCATTTGCGCAACTATCTTTCTGGGGTGTTTTTTTGCCTGCATTCGGTTTGTCATCATTAGTTACGTACAAGTACTGCTTTCCAGTTAAAGAGGCCCTGCAATCATATTTAAGCATCTACCTTTTTTGCGGTTTCCACGTCTCTTGGGGTTCGGGCAAGCCATTGGGCACGGAGAGGGTAACTAAATATCGGTGCATCATTTATTTTAACCGGACGACGCGGAAACCTCCTCCACCGACGAGGGCGACCCGCGGTACCGAAAGTGCGCAAAATGTGACGTCTTAGGTCCTGGCCTTGCTACTGGTCAGTGCCGCTAAAAGCTTTTTTTAAGTCGAGATACAAAATATAAGTGTCGCCGAACCGTTTCAATTATGTATGAAAGTAGTTTTTGTTCAGTATTTTAGATCAGAAAAGAAACAAATGCAGTTTATAAAGTACGGAAACAAGAAATGACCCGTCGACATACCTGCCACCAAGCCGCGGAAAAAGCGGCGCATACTAGAAAGGGCTAGTGGGATGAGGCGCCGACGAACGGCGAGCGTAGAAAGGTCCCGGAGCGTGAGAAAGGCCATTTGGCGGTATGGCAGCGCGAAGTGGCTCCCGTTCTGTATTGATCTTTACCCCGTGTTTGCTGGCGTTTGTGGCCAATAAAGTGTTATGCCGAAATAGTCTTTAATCGCGCAGCAAATGCAATGCGAGCCGCCCTGGCCGCCCGCTTCATACTGCCTATCCAACACATGGTTTAGTGGCGCCCTCTCGAGCCGTCGACACGGAGTGCGGCAGCCGTGAACGCTCGACAAGCTCAATATCCCTCCTCTAGTTCACGGCCACTGAAGCCAGGACCTACGACTTCATGAAGGAGGTTATTTTTTGCTTGTTTTTGTAATTCTAATTTGCCTATAACTTTTAAAATAAAGCGAATTTTGCGAAAAGTTCCATTAAGTTACTACGTTCAGTGCGCTTAGGTTCGGTGCAAATTAAAAACCAGTCAAAAAGTTGTTGCAGAGGCCCTTTTAAAGCACTATTTTTGCATGAGCCAAAAGCCGCTAAGTATGTGCATTATTTTTTTACAAGGTCTGTAAGCTTCTAAAACTGCTTCAATGCACCAACCAGGAGGAGCTCTTTGGCTGCCATTCAAGAGCAAATGGGGGTTCCTCAAGATTAAGAAGTTCGAAAACACCTGCAGTACAACACAGTTTCTGCACTGTTGCAGGCATCGTTTAACGGTGATACCAACGACCACTTACCTTCCTCATCGTCGTCCTCGCTCGGCCGTGTCTCGATGAGCTCGCATCCGCGGTCGATGCACCACTCGAGCACTTGCTGCCTCGACATTCCTGTAAGCAAATAGGGCCACCTTGCAGCTGTACCGTTGGA
Source organism: Ixodes ricinus (assembly GCA_037355805.1). NCBI lineage: Eukaryota > Metazoa > Arthropoda > Arachnida > Ixodida > Ixodidae > Ixodes > Ixodes ricinus. Next base: position 4,996 of record JAZHYW010064984.1, on the reverse strand, counting down.
GCAAAGAAGGCCACAGTCTTTTAGCGGCTCGTGACTGCATTGTGTGAATGTCCCCCTCTTTTTGTGTGCCTGTACAAATATTCGTGCGGCTGTAATGTAGGAGGTATTCACTTACCGTCTGCTTCATTGTCGGCGGGACAGCGGCCACAGACCAGGAGGACAACCTCGCAGCTGCATTTTTCGATCCACTTTGCTGCCAAATCCAGACTTTCCTTCTGCACGACGGAAGAGTTTCAGCCCAGATTTAGTGGCGGTTCTCAGATTGATGCTATGAGGAAGGATGTTTTCTTTTAATCAACCAATCAAGTTGTAATAAAAACGCGCAATACATCTGCAGCCTATTTGGCAATTATGAATGTGGCGGTTTCCCTAGCACCCATGCTTGTGATGTACAAATAATACAGGCCTTGGTTCCAAAACTGGAGGTCAGCAAGATTGAAATTACTGTTGTACACATCTGGTCATGTGGTCTACCTACTTCAAGAAACAGATCTGCATAATCCCAGACTAGAATTTCTAAGAGACGGGAAAATCCACGATTCTCGAAATCACTGCTGCCACCTGTCAAGATAAAGGTTCGGGAGTATGCGGCTGCCCTTCCCTTAGTTCCTCTCTTCACACTGCTAGAGAAAGGCGGGAGGAAGTCGTTTTTGTACAAACCTGGTGGCATAAGGTAATCCACAGTAGGCACAAAAGTTACGTTTAGGGAGCTCAATGGGGCCCACAGGATCTCACTTCATTGCTCGAGGTTTGGTAGTGCACACATTCAGCCTTTCGGAGCTGTAATTTTAAAACTGGTGGGTTTGAAATTGCTCTGCCTGGAGGAGCTTCGGGGCAGATTCCAAATGGGCCACTTAGTTGCTCGGAGCGATGTACTGCTTATGGACGCAGTTGCTAATTACCAGCTGTTTGAGATAAGGATTTCTGCGAAGGTTCGAAACAACTTGTAAGGTTCTTTATATGTTGTTTATATTGATGTCACATCGCCTGCCATTGTGGAGGTGTCGCTGCTGAGTGCGTAACCTTTTGCAGCATTTATTCTGCACGAGTTTGTTCTCATCAACAGCGGTAAGGTTAACTAGCCCCATCAAGCCGTCTAGGGGTATGAAACTCGCCCTCAAAAACTTGTTTGATTCAGGCCCGTTCGTAACCAGATTACGCAGCGTCATCCTGAGGTCTGGCGTAACTAACAACCTCCCCTTGCACTGAAAAGCCTATGAACGACGCGGTAGTATTCGATTCGAAACTTAGCTCAATGGAGCCTGCGCTCCTTTGCATGTGTTTGAAATTAACTCCGTTCAGGGACGACACCACGAATTAAGGTGGTCGAAACTTGGAGGTAAGAGCTTGTGAACGAGCCTCCTGGGAGCCTCAAAGTTGTGATTTAGCTTTGATGGCCACAAGAACTGAGACTTAGAACTGGCTTTCTACAGGTCACAGAATCGCGAAGTCACCTGTCCCGGGTCGAAGAGTACGATGAGTCCATGGATGTTTTCAGCCGAGTCATCGTAACGTGACACTGGCGCGGAAGTGCTGTGGAGGTAGATAGTTGCAGTGTAATACTTGGTCTCGATCGGCCACGGGAAGGCTTTGGTGTCGTCAGCCACTTGCGCGGGTTCAGGAAGTTCCGAGTGCACGATTTCTTGGAAGACGAGAGGGGAGGTCAGTCACCCTATGCACGTTCGTTCCTTCTCTGTGGGCTACGTTTTGCCTTACCTTTGATGAGTTCCTCGGGGCTGTCTTCGCAACAGCTGACGATCAAGCATCCGTCCAACCTACCGTTCATCTTGATTGCGTCCCGATGACTTGGTGGAGATACGCAACGAAAATTAGACCCGAGGGCTTGGGGAGGGCGGCAAACTTGATACATCGCTTCGTCACTTCGTGAGTAGCGATCACCAGTTTCTATCATCAAATTTTAATACTGGTCGCAAGTATCGCAAGATGTGGTCACAGGAGCAGAGAGCCGTTAGGAGCACGCGAACGACCCGATCGACGACTAAACCCGATGGGTACATGAATGAACAGAGCTCCATGTAGTTATACTATTTTTCCTAAATAGTGGTGACTCGCGCCACCTAGCAAGTGTTTTTTGAAGTAAGTGGTGATGAAGGTGGAGCAAATTTATTAGCGAACGACTTTAACGACACCCGCGTTTCACTAAAACGTCGATGTCACGACGTTTTAGCGAACAGTGCTGCTCGTATTAGCAAACGGTAACAGAGACCTGATGGCTGATGGAAGAATCTCATTATAGTTTCGGTTTCGTTTGCGATCTGGGGGTACGGACATTTCGAACACCCAGGATTAAACCGTTTTAAAAAGTATCTGATAATCGGAACGTACAAGGTGAGGCCGCCACACAAATGTAAAAATGGGCTCACGAACATCGTTTCGCAAGAAGTTTCATTTATATTTCTTCTTTTTCCCTTTTTTAGAACTTAACTCAGAGGTCGTGAAATATTTAAAAATGGTGTAAAAACGGTGGCCGTGCATTTTTTATGTTATGTTTGTCGTCTGCTCACTGGTTTGCGAGCTTGCTCCCAGGCAGTGACGTCAGGGGGGGGGCGGGTGATGCCCCGGGTGCAGCGCTCAGGAGGGTGTCGCGGCGGGTTACGAGAGTAGGGGGGGAGTCGCGGCGGGCCAAGCGAAAGCGGGGGGCGAGAGGAGTCGCGGCGGGCCACGCGAGAGCGGGGGGGGGAGGCCACGCCATTTAACTTCCTGAGAGTGAGAGGGAGGCCAGTCGCGGCGGGCCACGCGAGAGCGGGGGGGGGGAGGCAGGCCAGTCGCGGCGGGCCACGCGAGAGCGGGGGGGGGGGGACGAGTCGCGGCAGGCCACGCGAGGGGGGGGGAGGGGCGCGGCGGGCTACCGCCCCGGGTGCCGCTGACCCTCGTGACGCCACTGCTCCCAGGTACTCACTGATCATATATTTTGGTAAAATGATTACTTATCGCGATTATCTTACTCGTCGCCAGCTTCTAAAACGGTATTCTCAGCGTTTTTACCCGTTTTGCTTTGACTATTGTCACGAAGGACAAGTGATGAGGCGGTGAATAACTGAATAAACTAAACGTTTAATGGGGCGAACTTGTGCCCAAAAATAAAAAAGGAACAGAATAAAGTAGAGCGTCGCGGGCGTCGAAGTCGGCGTGACAGCAGAGTCGAACGCTGGGGCGAAACTGACTCTGGCTCGCCACGCGAAACCCCTTATGTACACGCGCGGGCTTCGGGAATAATCGGCGTAGAAGGTTCGACGCGTAGAACATTCTGACCTCGAACAAGCAACAGGATTCTCGAATTTTCCGGAACACCAAATTGCAGGAATAAACAAAATACACGACGCTCCCAGGAATCGAACCCTGGCCTTTCGCGTGGGAGGCTGGCGCGATAACCGTTAGGCCACGCGCGCTGCCCGCTTGGCCAGCGGCGCCGCGGCATTACTCCCCCTTTAAAAAGTGCATCGCCCCGATGCAGCACAAAACAAAACAAAGCAAACAAAAATAACAGTAAACTAAAGAGGCATTTGGAACACATAAGGTTCATAGTCCTATCGAGCGTAGTACGGCTTCATGCGCACGACGTGGACGACTTCTGGTCGTGAGGGCGGCGTGATGATCGCGTTCGTCGGGCATCACCTCGTGAGTTCAGATCCCCTAGTCGACGAAGCACTTTGTAGGGTCCAAAGTGGCGCCTTTAGGAGTTCGGCGAGGAAGGTCATTGAGTTTTCTGTCGTTGTGGGGTGGGCAGGTGAGGTCGATGTCAAACTGCGAAGGCGGCGTAGTCTTGGGTGGCCACGGAGGGAGGTCTTCTGATATTCCTGCGATTGCGGCTGAGTCCGGGAGTTCTTCGGCGTGACCCACGGCGGTGCCTTTCGTAAGGTGCTGGGCCTCCTGTCGGAAGTTCGTTACCAGTGCGACAGCGTGTCCGTCTTGGAGCTCCGCGACGCCTTTGCGATGCCGATCCTCTTCTAGAAGCAACTGGAGGCTTCCTTCGAGCAAAACGTCGCCACGTCGCCAGACAGCTCTGTCTACCAACCCCGACGGGTACGAAAACACTTGACCGCGGTGGAGGTTCACGTGGTTTGCGAGGACTCGTACCGCGGATGACGTCGCTTTGGGTTCCTCCGGTGGTGGAGCAGGTTTTCGTAGCGTCAGCCGGTTTGCTCCGAGGTCGATGACGGCGCCATACTCGCAGAGAAAGTCCATGCCGAGGATAATGTCCCTCGAACAGTCTTGCAGAAGAACGAACTTGACAGGGCACGTCTCACCATGGATCTCGACGCGAGCAGTGCATCTCCCAACCGGCGTGATGAGGTGCCCTCCGGCGGTTCGTATTTGAGGTCCATTCCACAGCGTCGTGACTTTTCGAAGGCGGCGGGAGAGCCTCCCACTCAAGACTGAGTAATCTGCTCCGGCGTCCACGAGTGCTGATGCGTCGTGGCCGTCGATGACAACGTTTAGGCTATTGGACACCGTTGCAGGGGCGTCGTTCCGGTCTCTGGTAGCGTTCGAGTGGGGCCCTCCGACGTTCGTGGAGGATCTTGGCGTCGGTCGTCTTCGGCAACTCCACCTCCAGGGGTTGCCGCGCCTAGTTCCCGGCGTGGAGCGAGGGGCGACAGGCTTTCACGGCGGGGTCGGTGCATCGGCGAAGCGGAACGTCGTGGCGAAGGCGACCGGAACTCTCGGCGGGTCGCAGGCTCGGGGGACTGAGGTCGTCGAAGGTACTCGGCGATCTCCCGAGGGCGTTCACCATGACGGGGCGCGGGTCGTTCGGGTGGAATCCGCGTAGCCCGAGTCGTCGGTGTGGGCATCGGCGGTAGGTGTGGTCGGTTCCCCGCAATGGAAGCACAGAGGGCGTCGGTCGGGCGTTCGCCACACGTCGGTCTTCCGGGCTGCGCGGGGCTCTTGGGCGGCGTACTGGACCTGGTCTTCGCTGCGGCGGTCGGGCTGCGGTGCAGGAGACAGACGTCGGGCGGCGCGACATAGGCTCGAGGAG